>JAKCPB010001200.1:0-141365 GCA_021442155.1 Cymbidium sinense | reverse complement strand
TTATCTTTACTTCAACATTCATCTGATTCTTGTTTTATCTAGCTCAGCTCAGTTCTTTATTTTAGAGCCAGGCCTGTGTTTAGTTTTAAGGTTTGGTTTAGGATTATGGTTTTAGGTTTGTTTGGTTATTTAGGGTTTATGGTTTAGGGTTTAGGAGATTTAGGTTTGGGTTTAGGTGCCCAAATAGCTCAAACGGAACACTAAGGGTTTGTTGCTGTAAAGGATAACTCTGGAGGGTGAGCCAGAATGTAGCTCACCATATTTCTCTGGATAGTCTAGTAGCTACCACCATCCAAGTCCAAGATTCCTCCACCGTCAGCTACCACCCCTTCTACTAGCTCCTCTTCTACCAAGAGAGCATTGTATCAAATAAGGGCACTAAATTCCTTGCTTATTTTACTTGATCTATCATGTACCTCCACCCAAAAGGAAATTAATGAAAGTTTAATTTTACTTATATATATTGTCTACTGATGCTCTTGATTTTATTCCTATTGAAAGGTCTCCAGTATAAATAAAAAATAATACCTCTAGTAGTTCCTATTCTTCTTTTCTCGATTTAGAGTTGGACTATCCTTCTCGAATCAATCGTTCACCTCTTGAGATTTACTTGGAGTCAACCGACTCCGAGAATCCCATAGGAGAAGCTGTAGGTATGGCTGATGAGAAGGTAGAACTTTCCACAAGCTCATCATTCCAAGAAGTCACTAACCAACCTAATGCAAAGTTCTACCTCCTAGGATAGCACCATAGGATAACGGTAAGCAGGTCATTGGTTCAAGTGAGCAGATAGCCCCTCCATAGGATGCTCCACTAATGGATATGCTTATGGAGGACCAAGCCAAACTCGATTACAATGTCCTAGCTCACCCTAGAAAGTTTCCAGCTAAATTAAGCATTTATGATGCCCTTATCTTATCCAACAAATGAGGGAATCTTTAATCAAGGCCTTACTTGATCTAGAGATGCTTAGCTCAACACCATTACTAAAGAGGAGGCTTGCCACTCAAGGACATCTTAGAAGTTACATTCAAATGATGAAGACTTACTCTAGGGATGATTGTACACAACCACCTCTTTACAAGGATGTGTAGATATAGCTATCCATGGTTCTGGGTGACCCGTGTATCACCAACATTATGAGTCTAAAACCCTTTTTACTTAAGAATCGACATCTCCAAACTCTAAAGAAAGGATGATGTTGAGAGGATTCAATGAACAAGGAGAGAGGGCCTTGTGGCATTTATTTTGGATGGACACCATGCAGTCATGGGGATACTTTTGAGGTGATCGCACAACATTGAGGTATGATGTACTATCTCAAAAGATAGAGGCATCACCCTACAATGGACCTAATCATGAAATAAGGACTCCTAAGGCATGATGGATCTTTGAATGTACCAAGATTTTTCCCACTTTACATGGATGAATAAAGTAGGTTTATATTAAACCAGGTTCTTAAGTTCACTATGGAGGCAAGCCTCCATAGTTAGTTGCATCTTAGAAATGAAATTTCCTAAGAATACTCTGATTAAAGTCAATTATCATCTCCAAAGATTTCTGGTTCTATTAAAGGATTGGAAAATCAATTGGGAAAGTTCAAGGAGAAGACTTATTTTTGGAGTCTAAATGAAAGTAAGAAATGCTCATGATACTAGGAGCATTCCAATCTATCCTGGTTTTCTATAATTTTGAAGTTGAAGAGATTTATATGTTTTGAGTTGAAATTTAATTAAATTACAATACTTGTGGGAATGCCTAAGAGGTGAGGATTTATGCTCATAGCTCAAGGAAATAGCTACCGGATCCTAAATCTAGAGAGCTTTAGTACAAGCTAAAGCACAACCTAAATCTAATATATGGGTTTACCTCCATATGAGAGAATAAATTGTTCAACTTCTGGACTTATAACAGCCTGGAGTAGCCGCCAGCTAACTCTTCCTATGATTTTAAAACCATGTAGTTTGGTCTTATGAATTGCAAGATAGTTAGGGTAGTTATTTAATTAGAAAGAGACTAAAGTCCTAAACACACTCCCTACATTTATGTAGGAAAAGTAAATCTAACTGCACCTAAAATGTGAAGGTTAGCTAAATATAGATATAATCCCAAGCAATTGTATTTATAATTTGGACTTAGCACCTTACACATGGGTAACTAAGCCCACCTCCTAACTTGGATTATGCAAGGATTTAAGAAACCAGAAAAGAGCATTCAATTTTATTTTAAGCATAATCCCTAAGAAAAACATGATTATGCTAATATTGGCCTATCATCCATAAGCATCTAACACCCAATCTAAAATAATGCATCATAAAACAAATCATACATCACATCACACCGCCCCAACTTAGAGTTAAGTGGTGACTTAATTCTAATGTGTGTATTAAGGCTGGTGTGGTAAGTCTTGTAAGGCAATAGTGTTGTATTTTCTATGTGAAGAAGGATTCAATTTAACATGAAAGGTTGATTTCACATAAAGTAGTTTAATTAATTTGAGAATTTTAATTTGTGTTTTATTTTATTTTCATTTTATTACACTTAGCAACTAAGTGTTATAAAGAGAGGAAAAGAGGATTGCCCTATTTCATCCCTACCTTAAGTCACTCTAAAGTATATTAATTTGATTTAGTTCTCTTTAGTGAATGGCCTATTAAATGATTTAATTAATCCAAAGTTAAGGTTCACTTTAAATAATCCTATTCAAAATGAAAGGCATCTTAAGATTAATTTAATTGAATTATTACCACATGACATATATTAAATAATTCCTTTCCATCACATGTAACATGCATATGATTTAATCCTAAGTGTATCTATACATGCAACATATTTTAGCACACTTAAAAGATGAATGTATGTGTATATTTAGAATTTATATTTTATTTGATTGAATTATTTAAACATATTAATTTAAAACTTTATCCAAATTCTTATACAAAATGACATAAGAATGAAATTAGATGTGCCATGCCATTGTTAAACTGGAAGTGAGGTAATCAAATGACCTCCTTGGAGCTAGCTAAAGCCTCAGTATTCTGGATGTCCAGACTATATACTCATTTGCATTCAAACATATGTAAATTGTATACATGAACATAGGAAGTAAGCTTCATATGGCTAATTAATTCAACCACTTAGTCAATTATGAATGCATGCAATTTTAATGTAAAATGGTATTTTCATTCACTAATCACATATACATATACATGAAAAAAGATATAGCAAGTATGCATCATTGTTAAACCAGAGAAGTAGGAAATCAAATGACCTTGGGCTAACTAAAGCCTCATGTTCCTGATGTCCACTATATATACTTGCTTCTCTTAGACACACATGGATGTATACATAAATGAGGTAAAGAAAACCATGCAAAGATTGTATATTTTTATTTGATTGAATCATTTATATAAATTAATTAATTTTATACCGAAATTCAAATGTTAAAATACATAAGAATAAAATCAAATGTGTACATGCCATTGTTAAACTAGGGAAGTGAGGTAATCAAATGATCTCTTTGGTGCTGGCTAAAGCCTCTTGTTCCCGGGATGTCCAGAATATATACCTATTACCATTCAATATTATATAAATCAACACATAAATAGAGGAAAGAGAACTCAACATTCATAAAAATTATGTGATTCATTCAGCCAAACTAGTTGTTAAGCATGTGATTCATTCAAATATAAGCATATGATTCATTCAACCAAACTAGTTCTTAAGGACAATCAAATCAAATAAGATTATTTAAAGCAAACCAAAGCTTCTTCATTAATTAAGTTTTGATTTGAATTGATTTAAAGAGGAGAATAGAAATCATCACTTTTTTAAACCCATTCCCACATTAGTGATTTATTTAATTAAGTTGATTTTATGGGTTACTTAAGTTGAAACTTTAATTAGATGAATTAATTATGCTTACCTATTTCACCTTAAAGTAATTAACAAAATTATAATGAGCCAACTTTATATGCATTGAAAATAAACTTGCAATGATCTTAGGAAATAAAAGGGGCCTAATGCAATTAGCTCATGATTAATAGTTAATTAGATTAAAGGACATAATTAATTACTCTTATGGTTTTTCCACACATGTGGACTAACCATAATTTCATTAAACTCTTGTTATTAAACACCTAAAGAACTACCCCATGCTTTAATTAATTGAGGATGATGTGATTATGATTTCAATTTGATTAAGTGATTTAAAATTAGTTAAATTTTTATTACTTTATTTTAAAAAAAGTGGAGATTAATTCTTTAAAAGGGTAATATTCCTTAAAGGATAGAAAATTTAAATTAATTTTGATTAATTTTGTTAATTAATTTTAATTAATTCAATTTTTTAAAAATTAATTACTATTCAAAATTAGTTAAGATTATTTTTAATTAATTCCTTTAAATACCTTTAAAATGAGTATTTATTTGCATTTTTATTTCTCATGATTTTTATGATTTTAGAAGTTTTAGCCATTAAAATGATTAATTAAGCATAATAAAGCCTAATCCTTGCACCATGTGGCATGTTGAATGCGCTCCATACAATGTGATTTGCTACTTAAACTTATCCAATACGTGGAGGCATATGCTTTCGCCATCCATCTAAGATCTGAATATTAATCCCATAGCTTAATATTAAATTGATCTAGTGGATCTAAACATGACTATCTATTTTGATCATGTGGAATGGAAAATGCATAATCTAACATCATGCGAGTGAAAGAGAATGGAGCTTGTCCACCATTGCTCACTTGATCTGAGCTTGCTCGAGCTCAGATCAACTCCAAAAGGATCCCACACCTTCACATCAATAGGGGATCCAATAGTCAAGATCACATAAGATGATGCTTTTTTCAAAAAAGCTCCAACCCATTTTGCCTAAGGATCTATTTTGGAAGCATACCTAAGCTCAAGATGATGGCTCAATGATTGTGGAAGCTTCATAGTGGAGATGAAGCCCTGAGTAACAATTAGATCCCTTGATGTTCACTCGGCCATGATGCAATGATTTGGAGCTCGCTTTGATCAAAGTCCCACCTGTGCTTGGGAAGCTTGGGAGATGACTTGTTCTTGCTCGAGAGGCCTGGGAAGGTGCAAAGTTAATTTGAGTTTGATGGAGAAATGGTGAAGTTAGCTTGGAAATGGGAGTGTCCTATTTTTGGACAGATGATAATGGTATTTTTTGATTGAGGACTGAGCTTGGGAGCTTAAGGAATGGCTATAACGACTCATCTTGGGTAGTTATGAGGAATGATTTTGTGTGTTTTGTTGAAACAAGGGGTGTATCCCCCTTCATCTTGATTGGATGGTGGGATCTTGGCTTAGTGGCTATATCCAACTAGTGGGTGGGTGGAGGAGGTGAGTTGGCTCAGCTTGGTTGGTTGAAGGTGTGGAGGTGGTTGCCAAGGAGGAATCATGGGTGTCCTATGGGTTTCAAATGCTCCAATGGGGAGGGTGAGGTGATTTCACCTCCCATGGGTCATGGCCGACCCAACCACCGATTAGGTTGGCAAAGGTGCCTAGTGGACCATCGGGAGAGTACCAAGTGGCCAAAGAATGGAAATGACCACTTACATGGGTGATTTCTCTCATGTGATGCCTTTAACCTAAGGGTAAAATGATCATTTGGCATTGAAATTTGGACAGATTTGAAATGAGCCAAAAGTGGCTTAGCCCAAATTTCAAGTCAATTGGAGTCAATTTGGTTAGTTTCAATTTGACTCATTTAGGTCAAATTAGTTAGGTTGATCAATAATTGGTTAAATCAAACCAAGGGTTGATTCAAGTTCATATGATCATTTGGGATGTTTTGGTTCAATTGGTTTGGTTTAGTTTGGCTTAGATTTGATTTTGGCTCATTTGAATTCATTTGGGTCAATGTTAACCAATTTGACCAAATTGGCCAAATTAGCTTAGTTTTGGTGTTGGTTTTGGTTTAGTTAACCAATTGAAGATGATTGTAGGCTTTGGTTTCAATTAATTTTGATTTGGTTTTGATTTAGGCCAACTTGAATAATTGGTCAATTTGGGCTAAGTAGCTCAATTGGGTTCAATTGGGTCCAATCATGGCTTTGGTCAAATTCAACAATCAATTTGGAATGAACTTGAGCCATTGATTGTAAACAATTTGGTTTATATTTTGATTTGACCCAATTTGGTCTTTTAAGTCAATTTGGGTCAACTTGAGTCAAGAGAGCCAATTGGGTTTGGTTTGACTCAATTGAAGGTCAAGTCATATTCAAATATTGATTTTGATTTGGTATGAATCATTGGTTTCAAATGGAGGCAATTTGGCTAGTCATATGGGTTAAGGGTTGACTTGGTCAAATGACCAAGTTGACTTGGTTTGACCTAATTGGTGAAAATTGATCAACCTAGGTGATCAATGATGTGAGATTTTGATGGGCTTGGTTCAATCCAATTTGGGTAGGATGAGCTCAAATAGGTCAAATTTGACTTTGGGTCAAGTGGACCAATTGGGTTAATTTTGGGTTGAGTTTGATTTAGTTGAGTTTATATATGGATTTGGGATATATATCAATTGCAATTGGCTGGTTTCAAATGGGTTTTGGTTCATTTGAACATTTCAAGCAAAAGGGTTAAGTTGGGTTTGACTTGGGTTGATTTTGGTTTGGCTTGATGATTGTAGATTTCATTTATATTTATGAATATAATTGAAGGTATGATGATTCATGAGAAAATCAATTGAATTTGGGTTTTGGAATGAAGGAATTTGGCTAAGTCATAGAGTTGGGTCATGTGGCTTAGTTTGGATTTTGATTTGGCTTGATTTAGTTTTGATGATTTAAATGTATATTTCATTTAAATTTGTGAAGATGATTGAAAATATGATTGATTTGTGAGAAAATCAATTAAGTTTGACTTGATTTGAATTAATATTTATTTAAGTCCATGGGATAGGTCATATGTCTTAAGAAGGGTTTTGATTTAATTTGATTTAGTTTGATTTAGTTTTTATCATTTGAATGTACATTTGATTTATATTTAGGAAGATGATCGAAGATATAAATTGATTTTGAGAAAATCAATTGATTTTGGATTAACATTTTGGTAAGTCCATGGGATAGATCATATGGCTTAGGAAGGGTTTCAAGTTTGGATTTGATCATGGGCTTCAATCATTTGGTTTTGGAATTTGGGTTTGAATTTGATTTGAATTTGATGTTTGAATTGAACTTGAGGTTTGGTTTGAGAAGGTGCACATGGATTGGATTTGGGTTGTAAGGTAGGTTGATTATCTTAATCCCTAAGGCATAACCTAATCCTATGGTTAACCCTTCTAAGTTGTAAGGCTTAGGTTAGGTGTTTCCCTAATTTTTAGAAGTGTCTTATGACTAGGAAAGCCTTAGTGTCTAGAAGACTCCTAAGTCTAAGAAAGATTGAAGACTCTAAAAGTGAGGTCAATGGCCTTTGGCTCCATAGTGTTGCCCTTGGAGATAGATGATTGGAAGACAAAGCCAAGTTTCACATTATAGACTGATACATCTTTCAACGCTTTTTTTGGGAGACCATGGATACATGAGAACAACATAGTTCATTCTCTACATCAAGTGAAGTTTGTGAGAGGGATCATCTATTGTGAAAAGAGATCTCAAGCCATTTATAGAGAGGTCAAGATATACAGGATGCATTTTACTACCTCCCTCAAAACCAACAAGTCTATTCTCATGAACTTGGCCAAAGTTTAAAATAAAAGAAAAAAAGAAAAGAAAAAAGAGAAAAAGAAAGAAAAGAAAAAAATGAAAAGAAAATAAAAGGGAGAAAATAGACTTGGAGGAGGAAGTGGAGCGACATTAGATTCAACCCATAGTTTGTTACTCCATTCAACATAAGGATGACAACCTCCACCAAGAAGAGGAGAGTTTAGAGGCCCTAGGGTGGAAAACCTCCTTATTGGCCACCCAATAGAAGATATGTCCCAACTACTAGAGTACACGCTATCCATATAGACTTAGAATCTAGTTTATAAGATGAGTCTTATATGGTTAGCACACCAACGCCTCTCTTCTAGTAGATTCCTTTGAGGTGACACTTGAGCTGATAGATGAATGGCTCCAAAGCAAAGCATAAGTGTATCCAAGTCTATATGTGAAATCATTAGTTGGGAACCTTAGCTATCCCCACTTTCCTCTCAAAAGCTAAGAGTTTGGTAGTTAAGGAAGCCCCTAAGTCATCCACGTGTGAAGACTGTGAGGTTCTTGGGAGCATCATCCTCAAGTCAAGAAGTTGATGTAGAACTAGAGGATGATTCATATAAAGATTTAATAATTACCTTTTGATTACTTGCCTTATGTTCATAATTTAGCAAAGAAAGGGTTAATCCCACATACTTGTCACAAAAGACTACTTTGAAAGAATATGGAGGAACAAATGCAAAAGCTCTCAACCAAGATTGAGAGACTAGAATTCACAAGGGTCCGAGATGATGATGATTACTACTTAGTCATCAAAATCATTTGGAATCTAATAGTTCTTTTCAAATCACATTAACTCATATGAGGAGCCGCTTAGAAACTTGGATGATCTAGATGATTTTGAAATCAAAGATGCACCAAAGTTAAAAAGAAGAGATCGTCAACAATCAATGAGCTCAAGGAAATCAATTTAGAATCAAGAAGATCCACGACATACATTAGTTCTTAATTAAATGAAATTAAAAACCAATGACTTAGTTAGCTATTGATTTAGTTTAAGGATAGCTTTGCATGGAGTTATGAAGAGATGCGATTGGCTCAACGTAGTCCATAAATTAGCAATAGAGCCTAATGCTAACCCTATCAAGCAAGCTCCTAGACGCATGTGACACACAACAATGTCATGAAGTCAAGAAATCGATTGATCGATGGCTTCATCCGAAGAAAAATACCTACCGTTAGCCGCCATCCCAGTTAAGAAAAGAATGGCCAAATTCACATATGTGTCAATTTTATGGATTTAAATAAGGCATGTCCAAAAGATGAATTTTCACCAATCCAGCTAATGGTGGACATTGCCTCATCTCATGCGCCTTTTCTTTCATGGATGGCTCATCTGATATAACTAAATAAAGATGGCCCATGAAGATGAAGAAGATCTATATAAGGTCATGCCTTTAGCCTTAAAATGTTGATGCTACATACCATGGGCAATGACTCAAATCTATGAACTCATGCATCATCAAGCCGAGTGCTATGTTGATGATCTCATTATCAAAAATAGAGAAAAAGAAGACCATCTCTTTGACTTGAAAGTAGTTTTTGAATAGCTAAGACCAATTAAACTCAAAATGAATCCTCTGAAGTGTGCATTCAAAGTAACTTCAAAAAAATTCCTTTGGTTTATTGCCCGACACCAAGAAAACAAATCAATTCGAAGAAGATCAAGGCGATATTAGAATTGCCACCCCCTAAAAGTTAAACTCAACTTAGATCATTACAAGGATGGTTAGTGTATCTATGATGCTTTCTATCCAATTATATCGAAGATGTCGCCTATTCTCAAGACTTGTTAAAAAAGGATGCCAAGTTCAAGTGAGATGACAAGTGTGAGCATGCCTTCAAGACATGAAATACCTAATGATGTCACCGATTCTAGCCTTTATCCCGAAAGTCTCATACTTTACACTAGTTAGATGACTTTGGTGCTTTGTTGGCCCAAGTCAATGATGAAGGAAAGAAAAGGCACTCTACTACCTCGATCATCTAATGAGGCTAATTATCCATCCATTGAGATGCATTTTCTAGGTTTAATCTTTACATCCCAAAAGCTACAACACTACATGCTTCCTCATAAGGTGAACTTATAATCTAGGATCAATCCATTACAATATCTCATGACACGGTCGATGTTTTCTGGATGGTTGGCTTGACAGTCAATGATCCTCTCATGGTTTGACATTACCTTCGTACCTCTCTTTACAGTGAAAGGACAACTGCTAGTAGATTTTTTAGCAACACATCCACTTCCTACTAACTCTCGGCTTAGTGATGATCTCCAGATGAACAATTCATGAACTTAGGAGATACCAGCATTCGCCACTGGGAGATGTATTTTGATGGTGTAGCTTCCTCTCAAAGAGGAGAATAACCAAAATCTGTATTAGTTCTTAACTCGACCGATGTGATGAGATTCTCATATCATCATCCAATCACCACAAAAGCTAAAAAATATAAGGCTCGACCAACTGAGTTATCCATTACTCTAAGCATCTAGAACATCAACATCTTTGGGGATTCTTAGCTAGTTATCAACTAAATGTTGGGTCCTACAAGGTTATAAAGCCTAAGCTCCATACTACAAGTACACCATAGAGTTGTTGGCCCAAATCCAGAGGTTGCTAGTTATAAGATTCCTTAAGAGAATGTTGTAGCATATGCCAAGGAGTTGTATTTGAAGATGAGTCCATATCAATAAAGGTCCAAAATAGACAAGTGTTATCCCTTATTGATATTGAACTCATCAAAAAATACTCTCTTGATGGGGAGGTTGCCATTGCCAAGAAGGATGAGGAGTTAGATTTGAGGCAATCATTCATGAATTACCTAAATAAAGGCAAACTACCTCAAGAGAAGTCTCAAGCCCATCAGATGAAGTAGAGAGCTGTATGCTCTTGTTGATGGTGTCTTTTAGTCGATCATACATGGTTACGTTGTTTAGATAAGCACGAAGACCGTAAGATTGTGACTGATGTACACTTCGGATTATGTGGAGCCAACCAATCTAGTTTGAAAATGAAAGCCAAGATTAAGAGACTAGGATACTACTGGTCATCGATGATCAAAGATTGCATGGATACGGCTAAGCAATGCCACCAATGTCAAATAAATGATGTGGTCCTACACCAACCATCCAAAATTCTACATCCTACATTGACCTCATGGCCATTTAAGTGTTATGGTACCGACATAGTGGGTCTGATTGATCCTCCTACTTCCAAGGGACATTGGTTCATCTTAGTTTCTACTAACTACTTTTCCAAATGGATGAAAATGATTCTACTTAGAGAGGTCACAACTCAAGATGTGCTCCAATTTTTTAGGAACCATATCATATATAGTTTGGAGTGCCTCGAATTATATCCGATAATGGTACATTCAAGAGCACCAGATCAACAACTTTGCCCGGAGACATAGATAGATTGGAGATATTCTACCATCAACTACCCAAGGGAAAACCAGCGTAAGCCTTCAATAAAACTCTCATCCAAATACCAAAAAAAGACACTGATAATAAGCACAAGCCATGAGCAATTAGTTCAAGCCTTGTGGGCCTACCGCACACATATAGAACTCCAACTCTACTCCTTTCTCCTAAGTGTATGGGTCCAAAGTTTCTACCATTAGAAGTCCAACTCTCATCACTAAGGATAGTTGTGGGTAGCAAGATCAATAAAGGTAACCAAGTTATGGTTAAGATCTCAAGGTTTGGAGAAGAGAAGCAGCATGCTAAAACCTTGAGTTGTACAAAGCTAAAATGATTCAAGCTCACAACAAGTTGGTCATTCTAGAGCTTTTCAAGTAAGAGAGCTTATTTTAGTTTTAAGGAGACTAATTGTTGCCATCGTGAAGATGGGAGGCAAGTTTGAACCCACTTGGGAAGGCCCTTTCCATAGAGAAGGCATACCAAGGAAGATCTTATCAACTTATTAATCATGCTAGAGAGCTCCCAATGCTTCCAACCATTGGGCTCTACTTAAATAAATATTATAAATAATTATCATCAATGAAAATACTATTTCGAATTCAATCTCTTCCATATTGAAAGTATTCTTATTTGAATCCACCAAGATGTGTTTAGGTAGGTGTAAGGAACCGAGTGCATCCTATCCTTCATACACAAAAAAATACAAACTACACAAAACATATAAAACAAACACATATCTTATGTCGGCTACTGTTGAGATAACAAAATGGCAATCACTAAGTACCTGGGTCTGCTACTCCTAGTGTGTCACCCTAGTGGTCTTCTTGCTTTGGAGGATGTAAGTCTACATTTTCCTTCTTTATTTGGCCAACATCGATGAGTTTGTTAGTTTGGTAGGCCTTACTGCATGGCCTGTAAGCTACCTCATGTTGGCTTTATTTAAGAAGATCGCTATGCTTTCTTCTTGGATTAGCCTTCTGCAATCGACTCGGGTCAAGTATATTTGAGGTTTAGGATAAGTCCTAGCTGCTCCTTCCCTCATGACCGCTTCAAGTTTGTGTCCGCCCTTCCTGGGGCTCCATGCTTATTAGTCATACTAGGTCGATATTTATCCCAATCATGATGACTATCTCGATGATGAGTTCCGCTTGGAAAGTTGTAAGCCTTTCTTTCTAGATTGATTGTTGGACATTGACACCATGTTAGGTTGGTTGGTTCTCACTATGCTGATAGATACACCACTCATGTTGACGGATACACCTTAGGTTGGTTGGTTCTTGCACCTTAGGATACACCACTCATGACCTATGCTTTCTCCTTAAGTTGGCCACCATAATATATCTTTCTAGGGGCTCAAGATAATCCCTAGCACCTCCCTTGGGCAGCATATTTTGGATCACATCCTTTGCATTCCCATTTAGACACTACCCGGGTTACTATCATCGATTGACAGCTCTTTTCCTCATATATGTATGGTTGGAGAATCCATCGGATGTGATTCTCCCATGGTCCAATTGAGATAGGTCAAGGCCAACATAGCTCTTCTCAGGTGGTCCCTCACACACCAAGGGTCCACGCAAAACATATAAACAAAATATATATTCACTTATTAGAGGACACCACTATACTTTTTCTCAAGAAGACATCCTATGTGTGTCAAAGAAATCTCCCCATAGAATCGACTACTCTTGAGTTGATATAAGTCCTCGCATTCACTCTGTAGTCATCCTAAGTTCATTTATTGTGCTACCAATAGGTCACCCTAGTGGTTTTCCCTCCTTTAGAAGATGTGCTATGCCTTCTTTTGCATACACCATTGCACAAAAGGAAACCCTTAGGTTGGCTAGCTCTACCCCATAGACTATCCCTTTGGATTTGTAAATTTGAGATAGACAAGTCCGATATAGCCTTCTCGGGTCCATCACACACTAATATGGTCCATAAATTAAATCATTTAAATTTGATTGATCTCACATCCCAAGCAGATATGCCCTCAATTCAAAATCAAATTAAACCAAACAAACCATATCAAATCACATAAAATTATGATAAAATTCTTCCAGACTACTTTGAGTTGACATAAGTCCCCAGCGGCATTCATTTAGTAGTCGCCCCAGTCGTGATTTGTGCATCCAACAGTCACCCCAACGGTTGTTCCTCACTTTGAAGATGTAAGTCTGCCTTCTTCTAGCACACTATCAGACACCTAAAGGCAACCCTTAGGTTGGCTAGCTCTACCCCATAGACTATGCATTTGGATTTGTAAACTTGAGGTAAAAGCCCTTTTCTAAGGGTCCATTGCACACCAACAGGTCCATACATTAATCTGATTAAATTAAACCCAATCTTATTTCCCTGGAGTTAAATCACACCCTTCTCCTAGTGGAGCCCAAATCATATATAAACAAGTCAAGCAACAAATCAAATTCAAAACCAACCTCTCCAGGGAGAAAAATTAAACCAACTCAATAGAGTCTAAATCAAAGAAATCCAACCAAACTTATTCTGGATACATCCCCAAATAAATTTATGAAATCAAACTCAAATCCCAATCCCCAAGATAGGAAACCCGCTTCCTAGTGGAAGGTTCATATACCGATCCTAAACTCGAGCCCATATCTCTATTAGATATGCCTCCACGCCAATTAAAAACAAATTAAAGTTGACTCCTTAATCCTGGATTATAGATTCTTTTCCCAATGGATCTTCTTTCATAAGTCATATAATCAAATCAAATTGAAACATTATCCCCAATCTTTTTTTTCTTCTACCCTTGACATAGATCCCTCACATGTCATGTCCAATGCATGTGATCCCTGGATCTCCTCCATGTCCTTAACATGGAATTCTCACCAAATCTTATTTCTCTTATGCACACCTTTAATACTTAACCAAAAGCCTAACAATGTATTCATTCAAATTACATCATCTCAACATTGTAATCAACATTTTATGATTTGTGATGGTGCAAGCTCAAACTAACTATACAATAGCATACTAAAGATATATTATAGTGTAAATTAACACACTATTATATTATAATATATGATGTTATATTATAATTTGTTGTAATATAATATATTTTCTAACATTACACCTCATTAGAATCACTTGAAAATAAATAACAAAATTTTCTCAAAATATGAATAATGTTCATTTTGAAAAAATTGTTTTTTTTAGAAATGGTACAAAATAGCATATTTTTTGTTTCTTTTTGTGTGCCATGAATTTGGCCAAATTCTTCCATCTCAACCTTCAAATTAACATTTTGTGAGTTTTGACCCAATGTATTATAATAAAAGTAAAACATACTAAAATGTATAATAATAGCATTTAGTAACACACATACATTCATATATAGTTAAGTTATATTGTTATGTACATTATATTTTAATATGTTTTCATATAATATATTATCTTACATTACACTATAAATGAATCACTTTAAGCAAAAAAATTTATAAAATTTGGTTGAAAAATGAACATTTATTTTGAATGCAAAATTCCATTCTTTTGATTAAATGACACACCATAGCAGACCCCCAATTACGTTCCCTAAAGCTTTCATTAAATTTGGCCAAATCCCATCATCTCAGCCTATAAATCAATAATGAATTATACCAAGTAAACTCTACTACATCATACTATAAGAAACTAAAATATGCTAACAAATAAGTAATAACATATAATAGTATGCTATAATGCATGATGCTACATATGTTATGGCATCCTATATTATATTACACTACAAATATATTATATTATATTATATTGCATATCACATCACAAGGGATTGCTTAAGATAAAAAATCATAAAATTAGTCTAAACAATAAAAACTACATATATTTTAGGCGTATCACATATTTTAAATTGAAATAATATATTATGATGCCATGCTCTACCTTATGAATTTAAATTCCACCATTTTAAAGTCTAAATAAACATTTTTATAAATGCTAGTGTAGTTTGACAATGATTGTAAAATACTAAAAGAATTTAAAATTCATAGAATAATATATTATGATATATGATGTTATACTATGCTACAACATATAATAGATATTTTGAACATAAAATCTTACTTTTATACTACAATTTAGCACACCTTTGGTACTACAACCTAATTCCCACTTCAAATTTTACAAATTTCATCATCCGATTTATTAAATTAATATATTTATGATTTATATTAATATAGAATTATATCATACCATAATATACTAAAATATTTCAAAACATCTTTAACATCCAAAAACACATCACTACATGCTCAAATATATGATAAATTATACTATAATATTTGGTATTATAATATGATTTAGGTTAGGGTTTAGGTATTCAAATCTCTAATAGTCAAGGAAAGTCTCTTGAAGACATTTTCTTTATCTACCATAACTATGTTAGATTAGGTCACCTTTAGATCTACCCTAATGGCATCTTTATTAAAGGTTTAGGGTTGGTTTGGGTTTATAGTTTAGGGTTTAGTTTAAGTTTAGGTTTAGTTTTTTAGGTTTGGGGTTTGGGGGTTTAGTGTTTAGGGTTTAGGCTGTAGGTTTTGTGGTTTTAGTTTGGTTTGTGGTTTAGGATTTTTAGGTTTTTGGGTTTAGGTTTTAGGTTTAGGGTTTACAGTTTAAGGTTTACTATTTAGTGTTTAGGGTTTAGGATTTGGGGTTTAGGTTTTAAGTTTAGGGATTAAGATTTAGTTTAGGGTTTAGGTTTTAGTATTTAAGGTTTTTTTTAAATAGAGAAACATTTTTTCTTTTCAATTTTATCAACTAAGTAGCATCACAAGTATTCGAAGATACAAGCAACGATATAGATAAAAAATGAACGCCCATAATGCAAATCAAAAACCCTAGATAAGTAAAACTTACTCTACTATAAAGATAGTTCCATAAGTAGTAGATTGGATCTATCATTCTTCAGTTTCTCGAGTAGCAAGATCCACCATCATATCCCTGATATCTCCCTCTACCACCATAACATATGTAACCTCCATTTCCATACCTCCATAACCACCACAATAATCAGCCTTTTTAACTAGATCAAGATGAGCCTAGATTGATGTTTTCATCAAGGTTATTTTAGGGTTTAGGTTTAGGTTTAGGTTTAAGGTTATTTGGTTTAGTTTTAGGTTTAGTGGTTTTAGGTTTATTTAGGTTTATTTTAAAGTTTGTTTTAGTGTGGTTTTAGGTTTAGGGTAGGTTTAAGTTTTATTTAGTGTTTTAGTTTAGGTTTGGTTTAGTTATTTTAGGTTAGGTTTTTTTTTTTATTTTAATTTTTATTTATTTTAAATTAAGTAAACTAAGGTCTTAGTTTATTTAGTTTATTTTGATTTATTTGAGTATTTTTTTATTTTATTTTTTATTTAGTTTATTTATTTATTTTCTTTAGGTTTATTTATTTAGTTTGTTTTATTTTAGTTTATTTTAGTTTAGGTTTATTTTTTAGAGTCTTATTTATTTCTTTTATTGTTAGGTTTTAGGTTTTTTATTTTATTTTAGGTTTAGGTTTATTTATTTTAAGTTTAGGTTTAGGTTTTTAGGTTTTATTTTAGTTTTAGGTTTATTTATTATTTTAGTTTAGGTTTTATTTATAGGTTTAGGTTTCATTTATTTATATTTTATCTTTATTTTAGTTTTATTTTATTTATTTATTTATTTATTGAGGTTTTTTAGTTTTTTAGGTTTTATTTTATTTATTTTAAGTTTATTTTTATTTTATTTTTTAGTTTTTTTATTTTAGTTTTTATTTATTTTATTTTAGGTTTAGTTTTATTTTATTTAGTTTTTTTATTATTTTATTAGTTTTATTTATTTTTATTTTAGTTTTGTTTTTATTTTATTTTATTTTATTTTATTTTTTATTTTATTTTTGGTTTTATTTTTATTTTTATTATTTTTATTTATTTTGGTTTTTTTTATTTTTATTTTTAGGTTGTATTTAGTTTTATTTTATTTTTTTTAGGGTTTAGGTTTAGTTAAGATTTTTTATTTTTTTAGTTTAGTTTATGGTATTTATAGGGTTTAGGTTTTATTAGATAACATTTTATTTTTTAGTCAACCAAGTAGTCAATTTAAGACATTTTATTATTATTTAGTTTAGTTATTTTTTTTTAAATAGTTTAGATTTATTTATTAATTTTTATTTTTTTAGTTTATATTATTTTTATTTATTTATTTTTAGGTTTATTTAGTATTTTTAGTTTGTTTTATTTTTATTTTATTTTATTTTTTATATTTTTTAGTCATTTTTTTATTTTATTTTACATTTTTAGTATTTTTTATTTTTAGGTTTATTTATTTATTTTAGTAGGTTTAGGTTTTTTATTTTTTTATTTTAGTTCTTATATTTTTAGGTTTTTAGTTTATTTAGGGTTTAGTTTAGGGTTTAGGAAGTTTATATAGTTTAGGGTAGTATTTTTATTTTAGGTTTTAAGTTATTTTTTGTTTTGGTTTATATTTATCTTTTAGTTATTTAGGATTATTATTTATAGTCAGGGCCTAAGGTTTATATTATTGTGGTAGTCAGGGTCATAGTTTAGGGTAGTTATAGTTTTAGGTTTAGTTTTGGGGTCTAGGCCTTTTTAAAGTAGAGTCAGTAGGGTTAGTTAGTGGTAGTTTGTATTTTAGTTCCCAACATTAGTCAGTTTCAGATTTAGGTTGGATTTATTAGGGTAGTTAGGTTTAGGTGGAAGTTTAGTGGTGTGGGTTATTCAGGCCTAGGGTCATTTAGGGTTATTTAGTTTATTAGGTTTAGTTTGGGTGGTTTAAGTCTATTTTAAAATTTAGGGTTTAAAGATTTATTTTTTTATTTTATTTATTTTATTTAAGTTTTATTTTATATTATTAGTTTATTTATTTATTTTAGTATATAGTTATTTTTTTTTATTTATTTTTGTTTTAGATTTATTTTATTTTAATTTTTATGTTTAGGTTTTTATTTTTTATTTTAGTTTGTTTAGGTTTTTTATTTTATTTTTTTAAGTTTTATAGTTTATTCTTTAGTTTATTTTATTTAATTTTAGTTTAGTTTAGGTTTATTTTTTATTTTATTTATTTAGTAGGTTTAGGTTTAGTTTATTTTAGGTTTGGTTTATGTTTTATTTATTTTTAGTTTATTTAATATTTTATTTTATTTTTTATTTGGTTTTAGTTTTTTAGTAATTTTAGTTTTATTTTATTTATTTTAGGATTTTTTTTTTTAGTTTATTTAGTTTTAATTTTATTTTATTTATATGTTTTATTTTATTTTATTTTTTACATTTAGTTTTCTTATATTTTTTATTTTATTTTTTTTTTTAGTTTTAGATTTTATTTATTTATTTAGTTAAGTTTTATTTTTATTTTATTTTATTTTATGTTTAGGTTAGATTTAGGTCTGGTTTAGTTTAGGTTTTATTTTATTTTTAAGAATTTAGGTTATTTTATTTGGGATTTTTTTTAGTTTATAGTTTAGTAGGATTGTGGTTTTGGATTTTTAGGGTTTTAGGTTAGAGTGGGTTTTATAGGGTAGGGTTTCAATGTAGGGTTCAGGGTTGCAGGTAGGGTCCAAGGTTTATTTTTAATTTTTTAATTTTTAATTATTTATTTTTAAATTAAGCAAACCTAGGTTTATTTAGTTTATTTTTATTTATTTTAGTTTATTTTCTCTTATTTTATTGTTATTTAGTTTAGTTTATTTATTAAGTTCATTTATTTTAGTTTAAGTTTTTTATTAGTTTATTTTATGTTTGTTTAGTTTCACGCCAGTTTTAGTTTATATTTTTTATTAGTTTTTTAAGATTTATTTTTTATTTAGATTTAGTTTAGGTAGGTGTTTTAACAATTCGTTTAGGGTTTGTTTTAGGATTAGGTTTCAGTTTTAGGGTTTGGATTTGGGTTTAGGGTTTCGTTTTCTAAATCAAGTAAATAGTTTAAGTTTATTTAATTTATTTAGTCCATTTTTAATTTTAGTTTAATTTTATTTTTTTTTTATTTAGTTTATTATTTATTTTATTTATTAATTTATTTTAGGTTTATTTTATTTTATTTTATATTTTAGGTTTATGTGTTTCTTTATGTTTTTTTATTTTATTTTAGTTTAGGTTTATTTTAGTTTATATTATTTTATTTAGTTTTATTTAGTTTAGTTTATTTTAGGTTTAGGTTTTATTTATTTTAGTTTATTTTATTTTAGTTTAGGTTTAGATTTATTTAATTTTACTTATTTTATGTTTAGGTTTTTTTTTAGTTTATGGTTTAGGTTTTATTTTTTAATTATTTTAAGTTTTATTTTTTAGGTTTAGGTTTTTATTT
Source organism: Cymbidium sinense (assembly GCA_021442155.1). Taxonomy (NCBI): domain Eukaryota; kingdom Viridiplantae; phylum Streptophyta; class Magnoliopsida; order Asparagales; family Orchidaceae; genus Cymbidium; species Cymbidium sinense. Next base: position 121,922 of record JAKCPB010001200.1, on the reverse strand, counting down.
AGTATTTATTTTTTTTATTTTAGGTTTATTTTATGTTTATTTTATGTTTATTTTATGTTTAGTTTTATTTTTTTTTATTATTTTTAAGTTTATTTTATTTTTGTTTAGTTTGGTTATTATTTTATTTATTTAGTTTATAATTTATTTTATTTTATATTATGTTTAGGTTTTAGTTTAGAATATTTGATCATTATCTTATTTCATTTAGTTTTAAATTTATTTATTTATTGAAATTTTAGGTTTTATTTAATTTAGGTTTAGTTTAGTTTATAAGGTTTTAGATTTGGGTTTTGATTTTTAAGTTTGGGTTTAAGGTTGTAATTTTTTAGGGTTTAGGTTTGGGTCAGGTTTTAGGTTTGGTTTTTATTTTAGGGTTTTAGGTTTGGTTTAGGGTTAGGGTTAGTGTTGTAGGTTTAGGTTTTGTTAGTGTTCTTTTTTTAACTTTTATGTTTATTTAGTTTATTTAGGTTTATTTTTTTATTTATTTGAGTTTTTTTTTATTTTTTTTATTTTTATTATTATTTTAATTTATTTATTTTAGGTTTATTTTATTTAGTTTAGGTTTTTTTATTTAGTTTATTTTGGTTTATATTTTATTTTTTAGTTTTATTTTTATTTTGTTTTAGTTTAGGTTTTATTTTTTTTATTTTTAGGTTTTATTTCAGGTTTTATTTATTTTTTTTTTTAGGTTTATGTTTAATTTAGGTTTATTTTAGTTTTTTTTAATTTATTTTATTTAATTTAGGCTTTAGTTTAGGTTTTGTTTAGGTTTTATTTAATTTATTTAGTTTATTTTGTTAGTTTAGGTTTATTTTTTTATTTTAAGTTTTTTTTAAGTCAAGGTTTTATGTTTAGGTTTTATTTTTAGGTTTATTTTTTTAGGTTTAGATTTTTATTTAGTTTTTAGTTTATTTTATTTCAAGTTTATTTTATTTTTATTTTAGGTTTAATTTTTATCTTATTTAGGTGATTTATTATTTTATTTTAGTTTGTTTTATTTATATTATTTTAATTTTAATTTTAATTTAATTTTATTTTATTTTTAGTTTAGGTTTAGATTTTGGTTTTAGTTTAGGTTTTTATTTAATTTAATTTTTTATGTTATTTTGGTTTAGGTTTTTTTTATTTATTTTACTTTTCTATTTTATTTGGTTTAGGTTTAGGATTTTAGCTTATAAGGTTTAGGGTTTAGTGTTGAGGGTTTAGGGTTAGTTGAGGGTTTAGGATTTGGGGATTAGGGTTTGGGGTTTAGCATTTAGGGTTTAGGGTTTAGGGTATTATGGTTTAAGGTTTAGGGTTTTTAGGGTTTAGGGTTTAAGGTATAGGGTTTTGACTTTAGGTCTAGGTTTCAGGTTATAGTTTAGTGTTTAGGGTTTTTGGTTTTTTTTAACAGAGAAAAAATTCAGATTCAACATTTATTCTTTTTGATTTCATCAACCAAGTAATACACCAACTATTCTAAGACACAAGCGATACATAGATAAAAAGTGAGCACGCATAGAGCAAATCAAAAACCCTAGATAACTAGAATTGCTTCTATCAGGATACCCATAAGTAGATCGAGTTCCTCGGTTTCTAGTTCATAACCACCCCATCCTCTCGAGTATCGGGATCCACCATCACATCCCCGATCTCTCCCTCTGTCACCACCAAAGTTGTAAGCTCCGTCGCTCCTCCCACCTCAATAACCACCATTTCTCCCACCAACACCTCTAGATCCCTGACCACCACTATGATGGCCATCGCCTTTGCCTTAGCCTCCACCAGATCTAGTCAGGTTTATGGTCATATTCTAGATAAGGTTCTTCCCATTCTTAGAATTAGTTTTAGGTTTTGGTTTATTAGGTTAGGGTTTAGTTTATTTTTTAATTTAGTTACTTTAGGTTTAGATTTAGGTTTTGATGTTTAGGGTCTAAGTTTTATGGTTAGGGTTAAGGGTTTAGGATTTAGGGCTTAAAGTTTACAGTATATGGTGTAGGGTTTAGGGTTTAGGGTTTTAGGGTTTATGCTTATAGGGTTTAGTGTTTAGGGTTTAGGGTTAGTTTATTTTAGGGTTATTTTTTTAATTTTTTATAAAAAAATTCAAAACTTGTAAGTTTAAGTTTTAGTTTATTTTATTTATTTTAGTTTATTTTATTATTTATTTTATTTAGGTTTTATTTTATTTAATTTAGTTTATTTATTTTAGGCTATTTATTTATGTTTATTTTATTATAATTTATCTTTTAGGTTTAGGTTTAGTTTAAGTTTATTTTAGTTTTATTTGTATTTTAATTTTTTTAGTGTTTAGTCTTTATGTTTAGGATTTAGGGTTTAAGGTTTAATGTTAGTTTAGGGTTTCGTGTTTTTTACGATTTAGGGTTTAGGTTTTTTTGGGGTTTAGGGTTTAGTGTTATAGGTTTAGGGGTTTTGGGTTTAGGGTTTAAGGTTTAGGGTTTAGGATTTAGAGTTTAGGGTGTAAGGTTTATGGTTTAGGGCTTTTTTTTTAATTAAGTAAATCGATAGGTTTAGGTTTATTTAGTTTATTTAGTTTTTATTTAATTTATTTTTGTTTATATTCTTGTTATTTTTATTTAGGTTTATTTTTAATTTTGATTTAGTTTACTTTATTTATTTTAAGTTTATTTATTTTAGTTTAAGTTTTTTATTTTATTTAGTTTTTAGGTTTAGGTCTAGGTTTATGCTAATTTTTTAGTTAAATTTTATTTATATTTTATTTTTTAGGTTTAGGATTTATATTTTATTTTTAGGTTTAGGTTTTATATTTATATTTTATGTTTAGGTTTAGGTTTTTAATATTTTAGACTTAGGTTTTAGGTTTTTATTTTAGGTTTGTTTTTAAGTTTTATTTTTTTGTTTACATTTAGGTTTTGCTTTAGTTTATTTTATTTTATTTAGTTTAGGTTTAGGTTTTTATTTAGTTTATTTTTGGTTTAGGTTTAAGTTGTATTTATTTTAGTTTAGTTTATTTTAATTTAGGTTCGTGATTATTTTATTTTGTTTATTTTATTTATTTTATTTAGGTTATTATTTAGTTTATATTTTATTTTATTTTAGGTTTATTTTATATTTATTACATTTAGTCTTATTTTTTTTTAGATTTTAATTCTTAGGTTTATTTTCTCTAATTTAATTTAGGTTTTATTTATTTTATTTTAGTTTATTTTATTTTTTATTTTATTTTATAGGTTTATACGCTTTAGTTTAAAATTTTATTTTATATTATTTATTTTATTTTTTTAAGTTTAGGTTTATTTATTTATTTGATGATTAGGTTTTATTTAGTTTGCTTAAGTTTTAGGTTTTTGGGCTTTAGTTTAGGGTTTGTGTTTAATGTTTGGATTTAGTTTGGTTTTAGGGTTCTTTTGTTTGGGTTTGGGGTTTAGGGTTTATGGTTTTAGGATTTAGGTTATAGGGTTTAAGGTTTAGGGTTTAGGGTTTAGGGTTTAGGGTTTAGTGTTTTTAGGGTTAAGGGTTTAAGGTTTTGGGTTTAGGTTTTAGGTCTAGGGTTCAGGTTTTAGTTTAGGGTTTAGGGTTTTTGGTTGTTTTTTAGCATAAAACAAATTTAGATTTAAAATTTCTTCTTTTCAATTTCGTCAACCAATTAACACACCAAGTTTTCTAAGACATTTAAACATAGATAAAAAATTAGCATGCATAGAAAATCAAAACCCTAGATGCTAGAATCATCACTACTATAAAGACATAGTTGCATTAGGAGATCTGACCGCTCTTCGCCTCCAGCTCCCATCGAACCACCCCGCTCTAGTAGTGTGATTCACCATCATCTCTCTAATTTCTCCCTCTGCCACTACCATAATTGTAACCTCCATTGCTCTTCTAGCCTCCATAACCACCACTATTTCAAACACCACCTCCATATCCACTAGCACCTCTAGATCCCCCACCACCACTGCGATAACCACAACATCTACCTCGCCCAGCCAAATCAGTGAGCCAGTTGACTATGATGTTCTTGCAGGTTCTACCCATTCTTAGGTTTAGTTTATTTTTTAATATTTTAATTTTAGGTTTAGTTAGGATTTTTTTAGGTTTAGGTTTAGGTTTTAGGTTTAATCGCTAGAGTTTGGGTTTATGCATTTTAGGTTTTAGGATTTAGGGTTTAGAGTTTAGGATTTGGTTTTATTATTTGGGTATTAGGATTTAGGGTTTAGGGTTTAGGGATGGTTTTAGTGTTTATTTATTAGGTGTGGTGGGTTTAGGTTTTAAGGTCATTATGGTTTAGGGTTTTATGATTCAAGGTTTAGGGTTTTAGGTTTCTTTGTATTTATTTTATTGAGCTTTATTTATTTATTTATTTAGATTTAAGTTTTATTTAGTTTTATTTATTTTATTTAGTTTAGTTTATTTATTTAGGTTTATTATTTATTTTTTATTTAGTTTATTTGGATGTTTATTTTGTTGAGTTTTATTTTATCTTATAGGCTCAATAGGTCATGGTTTGTGGTTTAGTTTGGGAGGTTTAAGGTGTGGTATATGTGGTGGCTGGAGGCTCAGTGATTAGTGCTCAGTTTAGGGGAGAGTTTAATTAAGGTGGGATTAGGTTTAGGGTGGCCTGGGTTTAAAGCCTGGGGTGGAGTGTTTTAAGGTAGGGTTAGTGTTTTCTTTATTATTTTTTATTGTTATATTTTTTATTTTTAGGGTTTAGGGTTTAGTGTCTAAGTTTAGGTTTTAGGTTTAGGGTTCAGGTTTTAGTTTAGGTTTATTTTTAAATTAAGTAAACTTGTAGGTTTAGATTTTTTTTGTTTATTTTGTTTATTTTTTATTTATTTAAGTTTATTTTAATTTTTTTCTTTTTTTAAGATTTTTTTATTTTTATTTAATTTATTTTATTTGTTTTAGATTTATTTAATTTAGTTTAGGTTTTTTATTTTAGTTTATTTTTTAGGTTTAAGTTTATGTTTATTTTTTAGTTTAGTTTTATTTTTATTTTTTTACTTTGGATTAAGTTTTATTTTATTTTTAGGTTTATGTTTAAGTTTTTATTTAATTTTTTTAGGTTTACGTTTTAGGTTTTTATTTTAGTTTATTTTTTGGTTTTTTTTTTAATTTAGGTTTAGGTTTATTTTTAATTTATTTTATTTTATTTAGATTATCGTTTAGGTTTAGGTTTAGGTTTTATTTATTTTAATTTAGTTTATTTTAGTTTAGGTTTATTTTATTTTGTTTGTTAGTTTAGGTTTGTTTTTTAGTTTAAGGTTTAGGTTTTATTTTTTATGTTTACTTTTAATTTAATTTTTATTTTATTTTATTTTAGGATTATTTTATTTTTATTTTTCGTTTAGTTTTTATTTCATTAAGGTTTTTTATTTTTAGGTTTATTTTATTTTTTTAGTTTAGTTTATGTTTTAATTTATTTTATTTTAGTTTAGCTTTATTTTCTATTTTATTTTAGTTTTAGGTTTAGGTTAAGGTTTAGGTTTTAGTTTAGGTTTTTATTTTATTTTATTTTCTTATTCTATTTAGGCTTAAGTGATTTTATTTATTTTATTTTTAGGTTAAAGTTCTTAGGTTTTTAGGGTTTAATGTTTATGGTTTAGTGTTTAGGGTTTTGGGTTTGGGGTTTAGGGTTATAGGTTTTAGGGTCTAGGGTTACGTTTTTAAATATTTTAATTTTTTTAAATTTTTATGGTTTTGGGTTTTGGGTTTATGGATTAGGGTTTAGGCTTTAAGTTTAGGGTTTAGGTTTTAATTTATTATTCACTATTTTTGTTTTTTTTATAACAGAGAACACATTCAGATTCAATATTTCTTCTTTTTCTTTTCATCAACCAAGTAACACACCAAGATTTCTAAGACTCAAGCGATGACATAGATAAAAAATGAGCATGCATAGAGCAAATCAAAAACCCTAGATAACTAGAACCGCTTTTGCTATAAAGACACAGTTTCTTAAGTAGTAGATGATTCATTCTTCGCTTTTAGTTCCCATCAGACCACCTGCACTCTCGAGGCGGGATCCACCATCATATCCCGATCTCTCCGCCACCACCACCATGGCTATAACCTCCGTCACTCCTCCCGCTTACCTCACCACCACCTCATCCCAAGACCTCTGATCCCCAAGCATAATCACTCACTTCCTTCATAGTTTAGATCTAGGATCGAACCCATTGATGTGATATTTTTGCCGTTTTCGCCCATTCTTAGGTTTATGTTTATAGTTTATTAAATTTTAGGGTTTATTTTTTTTAATTATTTATATTTTATTTAGTTTAAGTTTAGGGTTTAGTGTTTAGGGTTTAGTTTTTAGGGTTTAAGGATTAGGTTTAGGATTTGGGGTTTTGGGTAGGGTTTAGAGTTTAGCATTAGGGTTTAGGATTTAGGGCTTGGGTTTGGGTTTTTTATAGTGTTATAGTTTAGTGTTGTGTTTAGGGTTTTTTATTTTTTTATTTTTATTTTTAATTTTTAGGGTTTATGTTTGAGGTTTAGGGTTCAGGTTCTAGTTTAGTGTTTAGGGTTTTGGTTTTTTGTAAGAGAGAATAAATTCAAATTTAATATTTCTTATTTTTGATTTCATCAACCAAGTAACACACCAAGTTTTCTAAGAGCCAAGTGATGACATAGATAAAAAATTATATAAAATCAAAACCCTTGATAACTAGAACTGTCTCAGTAAAGGCATAGTTCCATAAATAGCATATGTACTGCCATTCTTCAATTTCTCTTATCTGTTTCTGAGTACAGATCCACCAAAGATATCCCTATTTTCTCCTCTGCCACCACCATCAGAATATCATCACCTCCTATATAACCACCACTACTCTTACCACCACCTCCAGATACCACACCACCACTATGATAACCACGCCTGCTTTGCCTCCATTACTGGTGGTGATATTCCTACCATCAAAGTTGCCCATTCTTAGTTTAGGTTTATTAGGTTTTAGGGTGTTGGTATATTTTTTAATTTATTTAGTTACTTAGGTTTAAGTTTAGGGTTTGTGATTTAGGGTTAGGGTTTAGGGTTTAGGGTTTTGGGTTTAGGGTTTAGGTTTTAAGGTTTATGATTTTAGAGTCTAGGGTTTAGGGTTTAGGGTTTAGGGTTTAGAGTTTAGGGTTTACGGTTTTTTAGGGTTTAGGGTTGTAAGTTTACTATCATTAGTTTAGGGTTTGGGGTTGGGGTTTTTTTATTTTTTTTTATTTATAAAGTTTAGGGTTTAGGATTTAGAGTAGGGGATCATTGTGGTTTAGGGTTAATAGGGTTTATTTTTTTAAAAAAATCAAACCCATAGCTCAGTTTATTTATTAGTTTATTTTATTTATTGAGATTTATTTTGTTTTTCCTAGTTTATTCAATTTTTATTTTTTGTGAGTTTATTTTATCTTTTTAGTTTTTTTTGTGGTCAGTAGTTGGTTTGGGTCCAGTCAGAGTTGGGTAGGGCCCAGAGGTCTATCAGTGTGGCCCAGGGCTCAGGGCCTAGTGGCTCAGGTTTTATAGGGTTCTTTGTGGTAGGGCCTAGGGATAGGGTTGGTGGGTAGCCTAGGGCCCAGTTTAGGGTAGGGCCAGGTCAGATGGTGTGGTATTGGTTGAGTAGGTGGATCTTCTTTAATTTTATTTGATCTTTAAGGGGCCTAGGGTATTAAGTTTTAGGCTCAAGATATAGTAGTTTATCTTTAAATTAGTGGTACAGATTTTTCTAGTTTATTTATTTTATTTTTAATTATTAGTTATTATTTATTTATTTATTATTTATTAGTTTGGGTTTTATTTTGTTTTGTTTTTTTATTTTTTTTATTTAGTTTATTTATTTTACTTTTTTGGTTTTTTATTTTATTTTAGGTTTAGATTTTTTTATTATTTTTTTTAGGTTGTAGGTTTTATTTATTTATTTTAGGTTTTTTTTTAGTTTAGGTTTAGGTTTATTTTAGTTTATTTTATTTTATTTTAGTTTAGGGTTTATTTAGTTTTTTTTTAAGTGTTTAGGTTTTATTTTTTTATTTATTTTAGGTTTATTTTAGGTTTAGGTTTTATTTAGTTTAAATTTTTTTTTATTTTAGGTTTTATTTTTATTTTGTTAAGTTTTTATTTTATTTAGGTTTTATTTTAGGTTTATTTTATTTTTAGTTTATTTTATATTTTTATTTATTTTATTTTAGTTTAATTTTAGTTTTATTTTATTTTATTTTATTTTAGTTTAGGTTTAGGGTTTAGTTTTAGGTTATTACTTTATTTTATCTTTTATTTTATTTTGATTTAGGTTTTTTGTTTTATATTTATTTTTTTTTAGGTTTTATTTAGTTTATGAATTTATTAGGTTTTAGGTTTAGGTTTATGGTTTAGTATTGTGGGTTATAGGTTTTGGGTTTATTTAGGGTTTTAGGTTTATGGTTTAGGGTTATTTTTTTTTTTTCATTTTTTATTTTCTTTTTTAGGGTTTTAGGTTTTATGTGGGTTTAGGGTTTTAGGTTTAGGTTTTTTATTTGGTTTTAGCTTTTTTTTTAACAGATTTAATAGATGCAACATTTCATCTTGATTTCATCAACCATGTAACACACCATGTTTTCTAAGATAAGAGTCTTAGATATTACACATGCAAATAAAAAAGCCTAGATAAATAGAACTACCTCTACTATAAAGACTTCAATAAGCCAGTCGGATGTTCTTTTTTTTCTTGTTCAACCACCCGACCTCGAGTAATCCACCATCATATCATCTCTCCTCTCTGCTAGCGCTTAGCTCCATCCTCCTAAACCTGCCTATAACCATATATCAAGCGAGACCTCAGATCCCCACCACTTGTAGCCCACCTCATCCTTTTCCTCCATCGCCGATCTATAGAGCCTGGTTTACTGTGATATTCTCAAGGTTCTTATTCTGGGTTTAGGTTTGTTTATTAAGTTTTATGGTTTAGGTTTATTTTTAATTTATTTAGTTACTTTAGGTTTAGGTTTAGGATTTGGGGTTTAATGTTTAGGTTTAGGTTAGGGTTTAGGGTTTAGGGTTTTATTTGCTTTTTTTAAGGTTAGGGTTTATGGGTTTTTTAGGATTTCTTATTTGGGGTTTAGGGTTTGGGATTTTATGTATGTTTGTAGTAGGGTTTACTTTATTTATTTATTTTATTTTTAAATTTTAAGGTTTAGGGTTTAGGGTTTATGTTTGAGGTTTAGGGTTCAGGTTTTAGTTTAGGGTTAAAGGTTTTCAGTTTTTTTTTAACAGAGAATAAATTTAGATTCAATGTTTCTTATTTTTAATTTCATTAACCAAGTAAGACATTAAGAATTATAAGGCTATTATGATAGATAAAAGATATATAGTAAATCAAAACCCAGATAACTATAACCATCTCTACTATAAACATAATTCCATAAGATATGGTCGATTGTTCTTTTTAATTTCATCTCAAATCCTCCCTCTCTCAAGTAGAGAGATCCACCATCATATGTGATCGTCTCCACCACCATGTAACCTTATCTCTCTAACCACCCCACCTCCATATCCACCAACACCTCCAGATCCCCACCACAACCACGATAACTACCTCCTTTTCATCCTGCCAAATTTAGAGTTTATGGTTGATGGTGATGTTTGCCATCAGGTTCTACCCATTCAGAGTTTAGGTTTATGTTTAAGTTTAGTAGGTTTTAGGGTTTAGGTTTGTTTTTTATATTTAGTTACTTATTTAAATTAGGTTTGGGGTTTAATGTTTAGGGTGAGGTTGGGGTTTTAGGTTTTTATGATTTTAGTTTAGTTAAGGGCAGGGTTTAGATTTTTGGGTTTAGGATTTAGAGCCAGGGTTTAGGTTTTAGGGTTTTTTAGGGTTTAGTTTTTAGTGTAGGTTTATGGTTTAGTCAGATTAGTTTTTTTAAAGTTTAGGGTTTTTTTATTTTCTTATTTATTTTATTATTAGTTTTTTGGGTAGGCCAGATTTAGGGTTTAGTGTTTAAATAATAAACAGGTTGAGGTATTTAGTTATTTTAGTTATTTTACTATTTTATTTTTTTTATTTATTTTATTTATTTAGTTTATTTATATAGTTTATTTATTTTAGGTTTTTATTTAGTTTATTTAGGATCAGGTTTAGGTTTATTTGATGAGTTTATTTTATCTTTATTTAGGTAGTTTTAGGTGGTCAGTTTGGCTCAGTGGGTTAGGATCCTGTTTATGGTTAGGTGTGGGAGCTATAGCTCAGGTTTAGGGTTTAGGGCCCATGGCTCAGAATAGGGCCTAGGGTTTGAGCCCAGGGTTTTAGGGGGTTTAAGTGTAAGGTAGCCTGGGAGGTTGGTAGGTTTAGGTAGTGGTAAGGATCATTTATTATTATTATCAGTGGCTAGTGGGTTTAGTGCTATGGTAGGTAGGTTTTAGGTCTGCCTTAGTTAAGTTTATTTTTAATTAAGCAAACCAGGTTTAAGTTTTTTTAGTTCATCTGGTTTATCTCATATCTATTTATTTGGTATTTATTTTAGTTTAGTTTTCTTATTTTATATTTTTAGGTTTACTGAGGTTTATATTTTTTAGTTTATTTAATTTATTTTATTTTGAGGTTTATTTTATTTTTTTTAGTTAGGTTTAGGTTTTTATTTTAACTTTTTAGGTTTAGGTTTTAGGTTTTATTTTAGGTTTAAGTATTTTTTTATTTTATTTTAGGTTTATTTTTAGTTTATTTATATATTTAGTATAGTTTAGGTTTAGTTTATTTTAGTTTATTTTATGTTTATTTATTTATTTTATTAGTTTAGGTTTAGGTATATTTTATTTTGTTTATTTTAAGTTTAGTCTTTTTTTAGTTTAAAGTTAAAGTTTAGGATTTAATTTTTATTTATTTTCAGGTTTTATTTAGTTTTATTTTATTTTTTTGTTTGGGTTTATATTTATAATTTGGTAAGTTTATTTTATTTAGGTTTTTTTTTTTAGTTTATTTTAGTTTTTATTTATTTTATTTTATTTTAGTTTTTTCTTTTATTTATTTGTGTTTATTTAGGTTTTTTATTTAATTATTTTATTTATTTTATTTTTATTTTAGGTTTAGGTTTATTTATTTATTTATTTTTAGGTTTATGGTTTTAGTAGGTTTAGCCAAGGTTTAGTTTTTAGAGTTTAGGGTTTGGGTTTTGTTTTAGGTTTAGGTTTTGGATTTGGTAGGTTTTATTTTTTATTTTTTTTTTTAATTTTAGTGTTTAGGGTTTTTTTACTATTTAGGTTTTTAGGTTTAGGTTTAGGTTAGGTTTTAGTTTAGGGTTTTGCATTTTGCTTGTTTAATAGAGAACAAATTGATTCAACATTTCTTCTTTTGATTTCATCAACTAACACACCAAGTTTTCTAGAATATGCGCGATATAGATAAAATGAGCATATAACAAGTCAAAATCAGATAACTAGAAGCTCTATACTAGGACAAGCTTCATAAGCACTAAATCGATATTCTTCAATTTCTCCCATCAAACAACCCATCCTTGAGGCTGATCCACCATCATACCCCATCGCTTCCACTCCACTACCCTACCTAGCTCACCTCTACCAAGTGCACCACTACCTTAGATCCAGAAGATCCACCACCATAGGGATGAAAGTTTTTTCCCCCTTCGCTTCAACCACCATTTTTGGACTAATTCTAGTTGATGGTGATGTCCCTACCATCAAGGTTCTACCCATTCCTAAGGTTTAGGTTTAGGTTTAGGTTTATTAAGTTTTAGGGTATTTTACTAATTTATTTATTACTTGGTTTAAGTTTAGTTTAGAATTTAAGGTCAGGGGTAGAGTTTAGGGAGGGTAGTGGTTTAGAGTTTGTGGTTTAGAGAGAGGTTTAGTTAGTTGGTTTTTGGTTTGGGAGGTTTAGTGGTTTAGGGTTTGGGTTAGGAGGTTGGCTAGGGTTAGGATTTAGCCAGAGGTTTAGGCATGAGTTTTAGGGTCATTTAGGATTTTGGTAGGGTTTAGAGTCCAGGTAGGGTAGAAGGGTTATGGTAGTATTTTTAAAAAGCAAACCCATGTTTAGTTTATTTAGTTTATTAATTTATTTTATTTATTTTAGTTTAGATATTTTTTTTTATCTTTATTTATTATTTTAGTTTATTAACTTTGGTTTATTTATTTTAGTTTAGGTTTTATTTATTTATTTTTAGGTTTAGCTCATTTGTTTAATTTTTTACTTTATTTTATTTTTATATTTTTTAGGTTTAGGTTTTATTTTTTTATTTTGAGGTTTAGGTTTAGGTTTGTTTTTATCTTTAGGTTTAGGTTTTTTTTTTAAATTTATTTTAGGTTTTATTTTTTTAGTTTAATTTACTTTATTTTATTTTATTAGATTTAGGTTTGTTTATTTTTTAGGTTTAGGTTTTATTTATTTTAGTTTTGTTTATTTTATTAGGTTTATTTATTTTATTTTATTTTAGGTTTAGTTTTTTTTTTTAATTTAGGGTTTAGTTTTATTTTATATTTATTTTAGGTTTATTTTAGGTTTAGTTTTATTTTATTTTTATTTTTTTTTTCATTTTTTTATTTCATTTAGGTTTTTCATTTGTAGGTTTATTTAATGTTTAGTTTAGTTTAGGCTTTATTTATTTTATTTGTTTAGATTTATTATTTTATTTTATTTTAGTTTAGTTTATGGTAGCATGTTAGGCTTTAGTTTAAGTCCATTTATTTTATTATATTTTAGTTATTTAGTATTATTATCTTTTGGTCTTTATTTATTAGGTTAGTTATTAGGCTCAGTGTTGTGCAGTTGTGGTTGTGGCTTGGGGTGTCAGTGGCCTTAGGTTTTAGAGGGCCCAGGGTAGATTAGGCCCAGTAGGCCCAGGGCCCAGGTTGTGGAGGGTTTGGGCTTTTTAATCTCATTTTATCTTATATAAATTAACATTTAGGATCTAGGAGGATTTAAGGCCCAGTTAAGGGTCAGTTTTGTGGCCCAGGGCCTAGGTTAGCCTTCATTTAGGGTGTGGTACTCAGTGTAGGGTTTAGACTTAGGGCCTGGTTTAGGTCAGGTATGGTTTAATAGAGTATGGTAGGTTTTATTTAGGGTTGTAAGATTTAGGGTTTATGGTTTTAATTTTATTTTAAATTAAGTAAACCACGTAGTTTATTGAATAAATTTAGTTTATTAATTATTTATTTTATTTAGGTTTATTTTTTTTTATTTATTTAGGGTTTAAAGTTATTTAGGTTTTAGTTTAGGGTTTTATTTAGGGTTTAAGTTTTTTTTTTATTAAGTAGTTTATTAGTTATTTAGTTTATTTTTTATATATTTTTATTTTACTTTATTTTAATTTTTATTTAGCTTTATTTTTTTATTTATTTTATTTTAGTTTATTTATTTTTAGGTATTTATTTAGTTTTTTTATTAGTTATTTTTTTTAGGTTTAGGTTTAGATTTTTTTTTAGATTTAGTTTTAGGTTTGATTTTTATTTTATTTTAGGTTTAGGTTTTATTTAGGTATTTTAGGTTTTATTTTTAAGTTTAGGTTTAGGTTTATATTTAGTTTATTTATTTAGTTTTAGTTTAGGTTTTGGGTTTTTATAGGTTTTAGGTTTATATTTAGTTTAGTAGGTTTATTTATTTTATTTAGGTTTATTTAGTCTTAGGTTTTTTATTTCTTTTAGGTTTTTTAAGTTTAGGTTTATTTTAGTATTTTATTTTAGTTTAGGTTTATTTCATATTTACATTTAGTTTGTTTATTTAGGTTTATTCTAAGTATTATTTAGTTAGTTTATTTTAATAGTTTTAATTTTAATTTTTTTTAGGTTTTATTTATTATTTAAGTTTAGGTTTATATTTATTTTTAGGTTTATTTATAGTTTAGGTTTTTAGGTTTAGTTTAGGGTAGGGTAGGTTTGGGTAGGTTTTTAGTTTAGGGTAGGTTAGGGTTTAGTTTAGGGTTTAGGTTAGTGTTATATTAGGATTTTAGGGTTTAGGGTTAGCTTTGGGTTTTTTTTTTTGGGGAAACCCCATGTAGGGGTATTTTATCACCACAAAAAGAGGGTTACAAGGTCCTTAAAGGGGATAAACTCAGAACTTTTCAAAGAGCTACAATCAACCTAAGGAGTAAATCCCCATCTAAGTACATCCAAAAGCAAAAGAAGACATTAAAGCAATCAAAAGATACAAGTTGATTAACATAATAAGCCAAAGGAAGATTAGGCCAATGCTCTGAGGACGAGAATGCATGACAATATGGAGCAAACCGCAAGAGGACAAGAGTGAATCACCGCAAAATTGTAATAAGAAAGAGATTAGAAGTTAAGGTAATACGAAAAAGATAAATGAAAACAACATAACTGAGAATGATAGTAAGGAATTGTGATAGAGAAGGCTCACCACACCAAGTTGGGGCGATGCAAATATGAGCATCCAAACTTCAAAGGGTTACATCACAAGAGCTACTACCAAACCAAAAGGGAAGATCATCACAGCCATCATAGCCAACAAACCTGAGAGAAAAACAGTTGTTGAAAGTCTTGTGAGCTTTATTACCGCAAACCTAAACAAAACCATATCTAAAAAGAGGAAATTGCAAAGAATCAAGGATAAGGTGTCCCATTCAAGAAAAGTATCATCAATATAGTCCCCTCGACATTAGAATACATAAACATATGAGAATGAGCCATCTTTGCCGAACCTCATGGAAAGTCATATCCAAGAAGAAAAAAGCATATAATCCCTCCACAAGAAAACATAGAGAGGCAACTTGAAATCCCAATCAAGTCAATGAGCCTATAATTAACACCATCCCAAACATATGATATATATATGAATCTTTCGTGCCAAACAACCCCTTATTAATATCCATATCAGTAATTGGGAAAAGCAATTGTAAAGGAAGGCAGCATAGCCCAACACAGGAAATAGACTACAACCTACCAAAAATAGCACCAAGTAAAGACAGTCAGAGCTACAGCTCCAGTAGCAGCATTCAGGACCAAAATCGGATAATCTAGATCAACAAACAACCAAGAGAGCAAGACATCAAAAGGAAGCAACTGTCCATAGTACCACCCATTCAGAATAGACAATGCATACGACTGTACAAACCTAACCAAATCGAGATGGGAATAGAGACAATAATAGATAATGTAGATCACAACAATCAGGAGATGAACAGGACATAAATAGTAACGGGCATTCGAAAGCCAACAAAGAAAATATAATGCAACATTGGAACCCACCAAGAATCAAAAGTGGATTCAAATGAGTATCAACAATAGAATCCAAAACCAAGATAGCAGATAACCAAGGCAAAACCACAAGACAAAGAAAAAGCAAGACAACAACATCCAAGACAGAAGGGACAACAAGTTGGCTAAAACCTCTCAATCGAGTAGACATTGTAATAGTTAATAACCAAATAGATAGAGCATAAAAATAGGTATCCGGAAGGCAAACCCAGAGCAATCAATAAAAAACCATCTCAAGAATGTCAATAAATAGTTTAACATAACCTCAAGTCCTACAACCAACAAAGATGGAGCTAACATAGGAGTCTTGAAAAACCAAGATAGCAAATATCAAAGACAAGAAGCAACCAAGATAACAAAAAACCTAGCTTATACCACCCATCCAGATAAACATTGCATACAAGTTTAACAAAGAAGATTTAGAAACAAAGATAAAGTAGACCAATGAATTCGATGATATGCATATAATAAACCAATAAGGGGTTCAAAGCAAAATCCACCAAGCAATAAACAACTTCAAGAGACTTGAACAAAATAAACCAAAACCCAGATAGCATGTAGTATTAATCCAGTTACCAACAAGGCGTTAATACCAACAAATCAAGAGTTCACCCAAAAGCATAAAAGATCCAAATAATCGTGGATAATCTGTGGATCCGACAATGTTAATGAACCAAGTGGGATAAAATAGAAGTAGGAGAAACAAAGAAGAGCCCAATTGTTAACAAAGAAAAAATAGTTAGAAAAGCAAAAAAATAGAAATGAGATAATAACCACAAAGACCACTAGCTAGACAAAGGACCCTAAAATCCAAAAGCGAACAATGGTAGCAAAAGGGTTCAAAGGATAATAAACAGAGAAAACCTTCCAGATAAAGCTGATTAGGCTAGCAGTTAAACCCACAACCAAAGTAAAGGCTAACAGAGAAGCCATTAAGGAAATCCAAACCTGCAAGGAAATAATAAAATTGAACGTGAAATTACAAAATATCACTTGGGTTGGGAATAAGAGGTCAAAGACAAAGAAGACAACACCAAAATCACCTGAACTAGATAAACAACTCAATAGCTTTCGGATATAAGACAAGATCCGCACCATCCAACAACCAAGAAAGAAAATAACAACAAGTTGGCCATAAAACCAACCATTCAAATTATACAATGCATAAGTAAATTCCCGATAGTTAATGAAGTCTAGCCAAGACTATCGCCAGAAGTAAAATAGAAGAGGTGAAAATAGCATCATCCCAAATGTTAAGAAGACAAACATTATGGGCAAGGATAATAGCTCAGTAGATAGAATAGCAATAAATCCAATAGCCATAGATTAAAACAAGGTTAGCCTGCAAGACAATGAATCTAAAAATCCAATAGTCATAGCTTAAAACAACACTATAATGATTGCAACCATAGGGTAAGCCAATAAAAAGCAGTGGGGAAATAGAGCCACAATAAGGGTTCAAAAGAGTCTCATCAATGAGATCCTTTAGGACAAAGAAGAGCAGGTTTACAGAACTATCATCTGGAGAAATCATAATTAAACAAAGTTATTAAACAATTCCAAATAAAGAACCATTAATAACAAGGGTATTATTTTCCTTACATACATGCAAACTAGGTTAGTAATGGCATTCAAAGAAATACATTAAACCAACTCCAATTAATCACAAAAGGACCAAAGTCCAACATAGCAATTAAGCCTTCAACATAGATGTTGCATCCATAGGATAAACCATTAAAGAAAGAACACAAAGAAACAAATAGCGAGACCCACAACATCAATATTGGAAATCGAAATAATTCCAAATCAGAGAAAGAGTTAAAGATGTTGCATTATTATTTTTTAGAAGGTTTATGGAGCATAGGAGAGGTAAAAACAAGACCCCAAACAAGGTTGGGATAATTAAACCAACAACAGATGCCACTAAGCTCAACAAAGGACCAACAAGAAATAATATAATGATGCATTAATAAATTCCAAAGGAACAATAACACATTAATAGTAAAAATAGTAGATGCATTAAGCTCCCAATAAAGGCTAGAATAAAAAACAACATATGTCACGAGATCAAGTAAACAACAAGGATATCAGGATGCATCACCTACCACCAAAGAAGTAACAAGAATAAAAAATGATCATGCAAAAAAAGAGGTATTGAAACGGAAACCAATGGATTAGATTAATTTTGAGATAAGGAAGCCCATATCCATTAACTGCCATGCAAATGTTTAGAATGGTTAGTTGATCAAAGAATTTATACCATTCAATCTAGCACTGGGATTGGCGATAATCAAGACATTACCCTCGCCATACATGAGTGATTTTAAAGTAGAAGGAGAGCTCTAGTTTGCTTAAGGTAGTATAATTCAGATTTGCCCTTATTTGTGGAAGTCAAAAGATCAATCATAGAAGCATCCACCTCAATCCAAATATTGAGCCCTTTTGAAGGCAAATTTCAAGGTTTTAGACCGCCATGAGTTCAAAGAACAGAGGCAAGTGGGGGTAAAAAGCACATAGGACTTTTCCATTAAGATTTGAAAATTCCACCACAACCTAAACCTTTATGAGAGACAGCCATCGTGTTAACTTTAATAGTGTTAGCATGAGGTTTAACCCAAAACAATCTTGTCATCTTATGGTGATCCGCAAGTTAAAACCCAATTTATTGGCCACAAATTTGCAACCTTTAAAATGTTTGTATTTAATTAAATTAGCATTAAACAAGTCACGGATTTTTTTTTTAGTTCTAGCAATTATCCTCATGTGATTCATAGGGATCTCATGATATTTTGCATCATTTCTGTCCATCCATATGAGCCAAATAAGAGTGATAGCAGGTTTTTATGTCCTTTAATAGTGTTGTCAAAATAAACTTCAAGAAGTTGGTATAAACTTAAAGAGCCATTCAAAATGACAATGTTAAAAGGTCATCATACCAAATCCAAAGTTTAGAAGCAATGGCCGTTAAAAAAAACATCATTCACATTCTCAATGTGAAAACAACATTGGCATTTTGAAGGTAATTGAAAACCTTTACCCCACAACAAGGAGTCCACAGAGATGAAGTTTTTCAAAATATGCCAAGTAAGAACAGAATAGGAGGTAGGGATATTGTTGTTCCAATGTTTAGAAAACACAGGAAAAATCATGAGTTTCTTTAATGTGAATCCAAACATTTTTAAAGTTGAAATCACCATTATGTGAAAGATTAAAAAGGATCTGGTCTTGATTGGTTGGAATGATAGGAATAATAGTAACTTTATTTAAAAAAGAGGGAGGAATATGATCAGTAAACTTACTATTATTCCACATATTATTCTTCCAGAATGAGTTCACTTTAATAATAGGGTGTGTAGAAAGTAAGTCAATGGACCCACCTCCACAATCTTTCCAAAAAAAGAAAGAAGAGCCAGAGTTAATCCCCCAGGAAATTAAAGATTCGACATCCCATTTGACAGAATAAAGTCTTTTCCAAACAGGAGAGTCTCTCGCTTTATAGGGGCAAATGAGAGGATGCTTACCCAAGAGATAAGCCATGAAATTAGCCCAGACTATTATTTTCCTAAAATTCCACCAAAGTTCATAAGAAAAGATAGTTTCCTTGATTTACATCCAAGACCACCTTCAGAAAAGTGCCACAGTTTTATACCAAGAGGTCCGGCATTTTTTTAGAGAAATTGGGAACCCGTAAAAATTTGTTAATGAGCCACTCAATTGTTAATAAGAAAGTTGGTCACAATGGTTTGAATGAGATACAAAGGCATGGAGTTAAGGGTGCTCTTAATCAAAGTGAGCCTACCACCAAATGAAAGTAAGAAATTCCCAAAGAAATTTTATTGGAGATTTGGATAAGATCATCAAAAGATGAGATCTTTTCGACCTTTACAAGAGCCATAATTAATAGAAGTTGATCTTAAAAATTAGTAATTTTCATTATCCCTAGGGATTTTAGTGGAAGGAATGAAATAACATTTTCCATCAAGAAAGAGACCACTCTCTTAGCCAAATTCATTTAAAAGGTTCTTAATAGTTTTAATGTGCTGAATAGAGGCATTGCAAAAGATTATAAACTCATCAACAAAACTAAGATGAGAAACAGGGATGCCACCATGAGTTTTAAAAAACATGTTAGGATTTTATTGAAAAGATCATTCGTGCTCCTCAAAAGATATTCATTAATAAAAAAAGAGAGGGTGATAGTCTCCTTGTCTGCCATGCCTTGAAGTAAAGAAACCAAGGGACTCACCATTCATGATAATAGAACCAAACATTGGTAATACTTTTTGATGAGGCAGATGAAATTATCAGAAAACCCAAACAAATGTAAGATTTGAAAGAGGAAATCCCATGAGAGGTTATCAAAGGCTTTAGAGATATCCAGTTTGAGGAGGATGTTGCCACCTCTAGTAGGAACATCAATGTCATGAACCAGCTCTTGGGCAAGAAGGATATTGTCAGATATAGCTCTATTTTTAATGAAGCAAGTTTGGTTATGAGAAATAATTTTAGGGAGTAGCGGACTTATCCTATTATTAATTAATTTAGCAATGAGTTTTTGAAAGAAGGTGCAAAGGCTGATAGGTCTAAAATCTCCCAAAGAAACAAGATTATTAGTTTTGGGAATGAGGATAATGGAAGTGCTAGAAAAGTATCTAGGGGCTGCCATCAAAGAAATCAACTTTGAATGTAGTCAGCCATGCTATTGAGAGTACTACCACCTCTCAGAGGATCTAAAAGTGAGTAAATGATTCTCATCATTAGTAATCATAGAGGGGATCAGATGTGTGTTGGAGAGGGCTTATAATGGAGGGTTGATGTTTAATAAATTTTGAAAATGTTAGGGTTCAAGGCTAGTTTAGGGTTAATTTAGGGTTTAGGGTTTAGGGTTTAGAGTTTAGGGTTTAGGGTTTATAGTTTTGGGTTTAGGGTTTAGGGTTCTTAGGATTTAGAGTTTAAGGTTTAGGCTTAGTTTAGAGATTAGGGTTTAGGGTTTTAGGATTTAGGGTTTAGGGTTTAGGTTTAGGGTTTGGATTTAGGGTTTAGGATTTAGAGTGTTTTTTTTTTGAAATTAGGAAAATTTTATTGCCATAAAGAAAAGGTACAAATTACCTAGAGGGGGTAAATCTCTAAGCTAATGCTTAAAGAGCTCCAATAAGTCCTAAAGAGATAAACCCCTAACTATTACAATAATTTGGGAAAGAAAGCAAAGAACAAAATGACCAAGTAACCAATAACTTAAAATCTAAAAGAACCAACTTCATGTGGTCCTTCTGATGCTAACAAGATCCACTTGCAAGAGTGTCCTAACTTGTAAAACACATCTTCAACATACTTTTGAAAGGTTGAGTACAATTAATCAAGCATAAAGAGTAAGAGAAGATCAAAGGAGTAAAGTAAAGAAAAGTCTCAGGCTCTATTACAATCATCTCAAGGAGCAACAGTATATGTAAGCATCCAAACTTTAGGAGAAGGATTACAATTGCATATAGCGCTGTGAGACAAAAGAAGAAAGAGTGAGAAACATCAAGGCCATCATTTCTAGCATACCTCATGTAGCACATTATCGAAATATGGTCCTCCAGCAAGCCTGTAAAACCCTCCAAATAGCAAAGATAATAGCCAACCACCAAGCCACCAGAACAACCAAGCTTAATAAGATAGATAAGCAAACAACCCATGAGGATAGTAGCAAAATAAAAGGAGCACCACCAAAGCCACCACCAAAAAGGAATAACAAAATAAATAGGAGCAAACATCATGATATGGGTAACAACACTAAACAGAGACAAATAAGAGCAAAAAGGAAAACCATAAGTGCTAAGATCCTCCCTCAACAAAATAGAAAAGGAGCCAATAACAAAAAAACCTAGTCTAACAGCAAACGGAGGTGGGGACAAGGTTGCCACCCAAATAGGAAAAGGGAGTGTTGCTACAACTAAGAGAAAAGAGGTCAAGCAGATGGAAACCAGCAAAAAAAATAGTAAAAGATAACCATCAAGTTCTGAATCCAAACCATTCCAAAACCAACCCCCAACCATCCAACAAATCCTCCTAGCAAACCACCTCAACAGAAAAAGATCCAAGTCATCCAACCCAAAAACATTAAAATAAAGACCAACAATAATCATCAAGCCAAAACCATCTAAGATAGCCCGAGAAAGGGTAAAGACAGATAGCAGCCACCAAACCCAATCAAGGAAAAAGAAAATCCAATCCATAAGGGTAGGAAAGCTAGCCAGAGATAGAAAGATACAAAGCCTAATAAGACAAAAAAATAAGCCAACCAACAAAAATAACAGCAATAAAGCCACCCAGCCCAGCCACTAGTAGCCAAAGACAAATAACAACCACACAGTAGCTATCAATTAGCCATTTGATAACAATACCCAAACCCAAAGCAGAGTATAGAGGAGGTCCAACCCATAACCAAAAGAATAAAAATAGAAACAACTAAACTAAGCCCCAAATCAACAAAACTTGCCAACCACCTCCACCATGCCTAAATCAAGTCAAAGATAAACCACCAAAAATAGCCAACCAACCAACCTAACCAAAAAACTAGCCAACAAAGCCACACTTAGCCACCATAGTAGTGATTTAATAGGTTTGAAGTATGCTAGAAAGGAGGAAAACCCATACAGAAAGAAAAGCCTAATAGCAACGCAAACCCATAATGAGGAAATAAGAAACCAAGAAAATTTTGGTAAAGCCCACAAAAATAAACCAAGCTTAAAAACCAAAACCCCAGGCTACACTTACAAAAACCACCAGGGAGCAACAACAAGGCCAAAATAAAAAGGAGTTGAAAAACATAGACCTAAAGAGGGAAAATTAGTAGATCACCACAACCCAAAGATGGTTTAAAGAGGGCAAAACAAAAATAAGGGATCATAAAAAACCAATAATAAAACCAAGCTAAGGAATTATAATCTGA
Organism: Cymbidium sinense; assembly: GCA_021442155.1. Taxonomy (NCBI): domain Eukaryota; kingdom Viridiplantae; phylum Streptophyta; class Magnoliopsida; order Asparagales; family Orchidaceae; genus Cymbidium; species Cymbidium sinense. The sequence continues at coordinate 99,858 of JAKCPB010001200.1, read as the reverse complement.
GATAAGGCAATCTAGTATTATCCAAATTAACCAAACCTCTTAATAATTTAGGCAATGTTTAGTTGTCAAATAAAGTGAAATTAGTTAAGTTGGCACCAAAATTAGCTAAATAATTAGCACAACCATTATTTCCATGAAGGATGTGGGAAATTTTAAAACAAACATGAGAAAGCAAAATTTTAGTATGATTAATAAGATAAAATAATTCAAGATTCCCATTTTATTGGAATTAAGGATGTCAAGAGAGCATCAACTTCAATCCAGAAGTTGAAGAAACCTTTATTCAAACAAATTTCAATTACTTTATTAACAACCATAAGCTCAGCAAAGAGAACAAAATATGCTTTTAGAGGATAAGCAAAAGCACAAATGACTATACCTTTAGAATCCCTAAGGATACCACCACAACCATATTTATTGAAAGCAATAGAACCATTAGTATTAACTTTAATCACATTGTCTTTAGGTTTGATCCAACGGATAATCCTAGAACCTTTATGAGAGTCTATATTAGGCAAAATGATACCCAATTTTTTAGCCACAAATTTGTAACCTCTAAAATGAATGTTACTAATAAGATTGGCATTAAAATGAGCATGAATTGTTTATCTAGTTCTAGCTAAGATCCTTTATGGTTCATAGGAATACCATGATTTAGCATCATTTCTATCCATCCGTGATGAACCGATAATAGAATAGCATTTAAAACTTTTATATGACCTTTCGTGTTTTTTTGAAATAGGCTTAAGTTGATATAAAGAAAGAGAACCATGAAAATATTTTGTATTATATAAGTCATCATACCAAAACCACAATTTAGAAGCAACGGCTCCTTTGACAAAAAAACATGATTTACATTTTCAATATGAAAGCAACAATAGCACTTTGAAGGTAAATAAAACCCTTTAGTCTAGAGAAAAGAGTCCACAAGAATATAGTTATTCAAAATCCTCCAAGCTAAAACCAAATTGGAAATGGGAATGATAATGTTCCAAAGTTTAATAAAACATTAGAAGGGTGATGTTTATCTCTAATAAAGTTCCAAATCTCTTTAAGAACAAAATCACCATTATGAGAAAGTTTAAAACAATTTGGTCAGTTTGTTAGAAGAAATGGGAATATTTCTAAAGTTGTCAATATAAGAAATTGGGATATAGTTCTCAAGTTTGTTTTCATTCCAATTGTTATTAAGCCAAAAATAATTAACTTTGATAGCAGTAGTAGAGTGGGTAGATAAATGGGTGTCAATAGAATTGATGCCCATCCAATTGTCTTGCTAGAAAAAGGAAAAATTGGACTGGATACCCCACGATATTAACGATTCAACAACCCATTTAATGGAACAAAGCCTTTTCCAAATCGGAGAGTCACCAACTTTATAAGCATAATTAAGAGGGTGTTTACTTTGGCAATATTTTTTCATCATAAAATTAGCCCAAAGGCTATCATTCTTTCTGAATTTCCACCAAAGTTTATGAGAAAATGTAGTGATAGCTTCACAAATAGGTTTGAAACCAAGAGCACCTTCATCCAAAGGACCACAACATTTATTCCAATATGTCCAATGCATTCTTTTGGTAAAATTATTAGAGCCCCAAAAAATTTGTTAAGCAAATGATCAATTCTGATAAGTGTAGCATTACTGGGAATAATAGTTTGAATCAAATTAAGAGACATAGAGTTGAGGGTGTTTTAAGTATAGTGAGCCTACCACAAAATGATAGTAAATGAAATTCCCAAATTGATTTTTTATTTGAAATTTTTTGAATTAACTCGTCATAGACAAGGGAACATTTTGGGCCTTTAAAGAGCGGACCACCAAACTACTTAGAGATAATTGTTGATGTTTAAAATTAGTGATATGAAGGATTTGATTGAGTTTAGTATTGGAGATGCTAGAGGAAGTGATAAAATAGCTTTTGTTATCATTTTTTGAAAGACCACTTTTTGTACCAAATTTATTAAAAAAATTCTTAAGACGCTTAATGTGATGAATAGAAGAATTGCAAAAAATAATAAAATGATTAACAAAACTTAAATGGAAAATAGGGAGACCACCAAGAGTTTTGTAGTACATACTAGAATTATTTAAGAATAAATCATTGATTCTCCTAGATAAGTACTCAACAACAATAATAAATAAAGCTAGAGATAAGGGATCCCCTTATCTTAAGCCATGGGAAGAGGGAAAGAAACCCAGGGCTTCCCCATTAAGAAAAATAGAAAACCAGGCATTATTGATATAATTTTTGATAAGAAAAATAAATTTTTTAGAAAACCCAAATAAATTCAAAATTCAAAAAAGGAAGTCCCAATAGATGTTATTAAAGGCTTTGGTAATATCTAATTTAAAAAGAATGTTTCCCCCTCTAGTCTTGGCATCAAGATCATGAATTAGTTCTTTAGCAAGTAAAATATTATCAGAAATAGATTTACCTCTAACAAAACCAGTTAGGTTGAGGGAGATAATTTTATTAAGTAAAGGACTAAGTCTGTTGGTAAGGATTTTAAAAATCAAATTATTGAAAAGCTGCAAAGACTAATAGGTTTAAAATCACCCAAATAATCCAGGTTAACTTTTCTTGGTATGAGAATAATAAAAGTAATAGAAAAATATCTAGAAAAAAGATTACCATTAAAAAATCAATCATAGCCTCAATCAAATCATTTTTAATGATAAACCAACATTTCTAAAAAAATTGAGTAGTGAAACCCTCCGGACTAGCAACAGAATCAATGTTCATGCTATTTAGAACTTTAAAAAATTCATCTTCATTAGGCATAATGGTAAGCAAATCATTATCATCATTACTAATAATGGAAAGAATCAAGTGCGATTTGGAAATGGCTTTATAAGGGCAATTCTTGTTAAGAATATTTATAAAGTAATTAATCTCATTTTTATGCATAATCCAATCTTTGTAGTCATTTTTAATTTTTTGAATATTTTTCAAAGCTCTCTTTTTCTTAACCAAAGCATGGAAATACCTAGTATTCCTATTACCATCCATAATATCTTTACTGCTAGCTTTTTGACAATGAGTAAGTCTCTTCCATATTTTAAAAATTCACAAGTTTATCTTTCACTTCAGTCAATTCTGTAAGCATAGAAGGATTAGACATAATGAGACTTCAAGATCATAAACCAAATTTTCCATGTCTTTAATATTAGTAAAAGGTTTTGAAACAATGCTTGTTCCACCAACCCAAATTTTGTTTTAAGTCTTTTATGTTTAAACCAAAGTCCATTCATCCCCATAATCAATTATCATGATGTAAAGGGGCTTTCAAATTCTTAGCTACAACATCAAGGAAATTAATATGCTGAATCCACATGTTCTGAAATCTAAAAGGAGAGGAGTTTTTTAATTTATTAGAATTATGTTTAACAGAAACCAAAAGAGGAGCATGATTAGACAAGGTTCTGCTTAAATGATCAACATAAGTAATAGGCCATTGAGTAATCCAATGAGTATTAAAAGAATCCTGTCCAACCTTTGCCAAAGTCTAAAGTTTTCCCAAGTGTAATTAGAACCCTTAAAGCCAATATCAACTAAATTACAATCAAGGATCATATTGGAAAATTCTTCTGTAGAATAAATATTGGGAGAGCAACCACCACTCTGTTTTTGAAGAAAATTTAATAGTGTTGAAATCACCATCCACAAACTAAGGTTTGTTGATCGAGGTAGCAAAATTTCTTAAATTATCCCAATGGAGGTTTCACCGATCTATAACAAGAAGTATAAAATAAAAAAGAACTTCAAAACTCACAGTCACCATAGCAATACGTAAATTAATAACTTTTCAAAATCATCAATAATAAAACCTCAATGAAATTATTCCAAAAACAGATCTAATTACTAACATTGGAGTAAAATTTGTTGTAGCCGATCATTCTAGCAACATGATTAATTTATTAGCATGAATAATAGGTTCCAAAATAATGAGTAAAGAAATATTATGAATGAGACAAATATTTCTAATACGATTTTGAATATAGAGGCTACCAATCCCTCTAACATTCCAAATAAGAAAATTGTACATAATGAAGTAAAAAGGGGGAAAGAAAAGGATAATTAGAGAGAAGAGTGAGAGGCTATAGATCTAGTGTTTTTTACAGTGAGGCTAATTTTTAACACATTTTTCTTTTTGGCATGATAAGTTTGAAAACCATTTCTTTTTCCCCTAGAGTCATCATTCGAGTATGATTTAGTAACATTGGTCACCAATTTAAGAGAATTTCCCAAGTGTTTATAGAGGAGTTCACCCTCTTCCAAATCCAAATTAAGTTGAAAAGTAGGATTAACATGAATATCAAGATTAAAAATGAGAGACTGTGATGATTTAGAACCATTAAAAGCACAGATAGTTAAATCCATATCAAAAATATTTTCAACCTGGTTGACATCGTTTAAATACTCATTGAAAACTTAATATTCATTGATCAAAGTCAGCATAGAAGCCATGATAGAATCAAAGGAAACATAATCATCATCCAAGCCATAGCAATAGTAAGATCCAAAACTGGTTCAACAGAAATGACCCTGATATTCAAGGAATCAACCTCGATCGCCTTCATACCATTTTAGATATGAGGCTGATTTTGAACATATGTAATCAATCGACTTATGACTAGGAACAAGATTTTATTTGGGAGGATTTCTCTTTTTTACATGAAGATGGAGAATAATGAAATTAGAATTTTCATGGCCATGAATTTTATAGTTAGAACAAAAAACCAGAAGATTCTCAAATTTAACCTTTTATGAATACCCATATTTTTCAAAGAAAATCCAAACTACCTTAGGGTATTTTTTAGTTATGTCTAATTTCACTAGTATCTGAGCCATAGAAGGGCGAGATGGCTCAATGATCACTTGGTCGAGTTGCAAAGGCTGACAAAAAAGTGCCCCAACTGCAAAAAGCACATCATGTGTAATAACATGAATGGGCATATTAGGAAGAGATAACAAAGACAATAAGAGATTCCTCCTTAATGTTAAAAGGGTGACCACTTGATAGTGCATTTGACAATTAAAGATAAAGAGTGATGCACAAAAATATGTGAATAATCTAGATCATTAGAAAGTTGAATCAGAATATGCTGAGGGTCAATAAGACCAATCAAGAAGGCACCCGTATGCTTAAGATGATGAAAAAAGATGCAGATTTTATCCAAATTCAGACGACATAAAACAAATTTTCTAATAAGAGAGAATTCAAATGGTTTCACCAATGATTCAACATCCACATCAGAGAACATAATGACTGGCAAACCATGAAAGAAGTTAAAATGAGATTAACCAACTTAACATGGTGAGAAGCCTTATTAGAGAGCACTTCCTTAAATGATTTAGTAGAATTTGTAGCATTTGGGCCGATCGTCCCGATGTCTTAGCCAAAGCATGCAAAATTTGAGGTGGAGCCATATGAATCAAACTCACCATAGTCATGATTACGGATGAAGCATCACATAATCAGATAGATGCCATTCAAGCCTCTGAATTCATTCGAAACTGAAGCCAAAATTGCAAAGATCCCCAAACGGGGATGCGCCACTAATACGTATGCAAAAATCACCAGAGAGAAGAGAGCGCTCGAGAGGGAGGGAAGGTTTTTGGGTTAGGGGTTATGGTTAGGGTTAGGGTTAGGGTTAAGGCTTGGGTTAGTGTTAAGGGTTAGGGTTAGGGTTAGGGTTAGGGTTAAGGTTAGGGTTTAGGGTTTAGGGTTTAGTGTTTAGGCTTTAGGTTTAGGTTTTAAGTTTAGGTTTAGAGTTTAGATAGGTTTAGGGTTAGTTTAGGTTTAGGTTTTTAGTTTAGACTTTAGGTTTAAACTTTAGGGTTTAAGATTCAGGGGTTTAGGATTAGGGTTAGGTTAGTAGGGTTTGGTAAGATTTAGGGTTTAGGGTTTAGGGTTTGGGTTTAAGGGTTTGGGTTTAGGGTTAGGGTTTAGGGTTTAGGGTTTAGGGTTTAGTGTTTGGGGTTTAAGGTTTAGGTTTAGGGTTTAGGGTGTAGTGTTTATGTTTAGGTTTAAGTTTAAGTTTAGGTTTAGGTTTAGGTTTAGGATTTAGCAGTTTAGGTTTAAGTTTTAGTTTAGGTTTAGGTTTTGGTTTTAATAGAGAATAAATTTAGATTCAACATTTCTATTTTGATTTTATCAACCAAGTAACACACCAAGTTTTCTAAGACACAAGTGGTGACATAGATAAAAAATGAGCACTCATAGAGCAAATCAAAAACCCTAGATAACTAAAATCATCTCTACTGTAAAGACATAGTTCCATAAGAAGTATATTGGATCAATTGTTCCTTAGTTTCCTTGGTTCCCATCATAACCACCCTGGCCTCTCGAGTAGCAGAATCCACCATAATATCCCCGATCTCTCTCTCCATAACCAGTTGTAACCTCGCTCCTCACCTCCACATACCTTTGCTCACCACCCTCCATCTCCACCCAATATCTAGATTGAGCTTGTTTAACAGTGATGTTCCTACCCATGCTTAGGGTTTAGGTTTAGGTTTAGGTTTATTAGGTTTTAGGCTTTAGGTTTATTTTTTAATTTATTTAGTTACTTTAGGTTTAGGTTTAGGGTTTGGGGTTTAAGGTTTAGGGTTTATGGTTTAGTGTTTAGGGTTTAAGGTTTAAGGTTTTAGGATTTTGCTTTTAGGATTTAGGGTTATGGATTAGGGTTTATGGTTTATGGTTTTGGGTTTAGGGTTTAGGATTTAGGGTTTAAGGTTTTTTTTTTAAAAAAGAAAATTTAGTAAACTAGTAGGTTTATGTTTATTTTATTTAATTTATTTTTATTTTAGTTTAGTTTATTTTTTTATTTTACTTAAATTTATTTTTATTTTATTTAGTTTAGTTTATTTATTTTAGGTTTATTTTAGTTTATGTTTTATTTAAGTTTATTTTTTTAGGTTTAGGTTTAGGTTTAGGTTTATTTTTTAGTTGAGTTTTATTTTATTTTATTTTATAGGTTTAGGTTTTTTATTTTTTATTTTTGGTTTAAGTTTATTTTATTTTTTAGGTTTAGGTTTTAGGTTTTATTTTAGGTTTATTTTTTAGGTTTTTTTTAGTTAGGTTATTTTATTTTAGTTTATTTTATTTTATTTAGTTTAGGTTTAGGTTTTTGTTTTATTTATTTTAGTTTAGTTTATTTTAGTTTAGGTTTAAATTTTTTTATTTTTTGTTTATTTTTTATTTTAGGTTTAGGTTTTTTTTTAGTTTAGGGTTAGTTTTATTTTTTTAGGTTTATTTTTTTAGGTTTAGATTTTATTTTGTTTATTTTAGGTTTATTTTATTTTATTTCATGTTTAGTTTTATTTTATTTAGGTTATTTATTCTTAGGTTTATTTTATTTTTCATTTAGTTTAGGTTTTATTTATTTTATTTTTAATTTTTTTTTTTTTTTATTTTATTTTATTTTTAGGTTTAGGTTTAGGTTTTAGCTTAGGTTTTTATTTTTTTATTTTTTTTATTTTTTATGTTTTATTTAGTTTAGGTTTAGGTTTTTAGGTTTTTAGGGTTTAGATTGTAGGTTTTAGTGTTTAGGGTTTAAGGTTTAGGGTTTATGATTTTTGGGTTTAGGGTTTTAGGATTTAGGATTTAGGGTTAAGGTTTAGGGTTTAGGGTTTAGGGTTTAGGGTTTAGGCTTTAGGGTTTTTAGGGTTTAGGGTTTTTTTTTCTTTTGGTAAAAAGGGGAATTTTTATTACCAAAAGTGAAGGATACAATGTCCTTAAAGGGGATAAATCTCAAAGACTACTGCTCAAAGAGCTATAGAAAGACATAAAGAGAAAAATCCTATAACTAATACAAAAGAAAACAAAAATCCAAAGGAAAATGAAATAAAGAATAGCTACAACACAATCCCTGAGCAGGTTAGCATACCAACTTAAGAGACCCAAGAGCAAACGAAGGAAACCTGTAGGTAAAAACTAAAGCAAGGATAATCACAATTAAAATAAAATAAATAGACATAAAGAGAAATGAAAGAAAAGCTAAAGAAAAGGCTCAGGATCAATCACAAACTTTAGAAGGCAAAAAAATTTGTGAGTAGCCAAACTCGAAGGAGGGTTACTCACAAAAAATGCACCCAACAAAAAAAGAGTAAACATTCTAGCCATCATAGCCAACTAACCTCACAAAGGCACCTCAGCACACACCAATAACCAATAAAGATCTAGAACCAACCACCAAAAAATGAAGAACAACAAGAGAGCCACCAGCCGAACCGAGCAATAGTAGAAAAAATTGAGCCAACAAAGAAAAATTCCAAGCTAGCACAACCATCCAACCACCCAAAAGTAGTAGGAGAAAGAAACAAAGTCACCAACCAAGGAAGAAATATCAGAAATAGAAGCAAGGGGGGAAGAAGAGAAGCAACTCCAAACAGACTAAAGTAACGAAAAAGACCACAGTAACCACCAACCAAAATAAGTAAAAACACAACCACCAAAGCCATAAAGGAAAGTAACAGCCACACCCAAAACCAAACCAAACCTAAAATGAAATAGAAGGAAGAGAAGCATCCAACATCACATCCAAAGAAGGCACCCAAAACCAAGATGCTCAAGGAGACCAACCACAAAGCCCCAAAAAACCAACCAACCAAAAGCCAAAAAATAATACAAGATACCATAAAGTAAAGTAAGAAATCGATAGCTGATAACCAAATAGCTAAAGCTAGCATTCCAACCTATAAAATACAAAGAAAAAATAAGAAAGTGCCCAAGAAAGAATAGGAGCCAACAGTAATTGAACAAACCAAAACCACCAGAAGCTCCCAAATAGAAGCCCCAATAAAACCACCAATAGAAAAGCAAGAAAAAAATCTAAGAAAATCTAACATAAGGAAAATCAGATTTATCTAAATTAGATAGCCCTCTTAATTTCTTAAAAATATTCACATTGGTAAACAAAGTAAAATCAGAGAGATTACAACCCAAACCAACTAAGAACCAAGACAAGCTTTACCTTCTCTTAAAATATGAGTAATTTTAAAAGAAAGTTTATAGATAATAGCTTTAATATTTCTATTTTAATAAAAAAGCTCAACATTACCCTTATGGTTAGAATTGATCATAGCAACAACCATCTCAGAATTAGATTCCAACCAAATATTATGAAAATTTCTATAGAAACAAAGCTTAAGAGCATGATAAACAACCAATAATTCAGCAAAAATAACAGAATTAGTAGAGAGGAGTGGAAAAGCCAAGATAATATTCCCAAGATTTTTTAAAAATACCACCACAACTCAACTTGTTCTATGCACAGAGCCATAGATTAAATTTAATACAACAATTAAGAGGCTTAATCCAATGAATAATTTTATAACTGAGACAAGTCACAATAAGAAAAACTGATACCCAATTTAGAGGCAAGAAACTTGCAACCTCTAAAATTAGTACTACTAAGAAGAGCAGCCTTATGTAAAGAAAAAAATCTTATCTATAGTCCTAGCAATATTCCTCTTATAATTCATAGCACATTATGATGCTTAGCATCATTTCAACCAAATAAACCAAATCAAAGTAATACCATAATTTTGATATGCCCTTTAACAAGATTAAGAAAATAAGAGTCAAGAAGTTGCATTAAAGTTAAATTACCATTAAAACAACTTAATTTAAATAAATCCTCATAACTCAAACTTTAAATAATGGCACCATTAACAAAAACATGACTAACATTCTCAATATGATAGCAACACATGCATTTAAAGGGTGGATAAAAACCTTTGTTTAAGAGTAAAGAATCAAATACAATCCCTTAAAATTCTCCACACAAGAATAGAATAAAAAGTAGAATAATATTATTCCCAATTTTAAGGAAAATAGAGAAGAGGATTTTTTTAACTATAATATAGTGCCAAGTATCTATTGGTGTTTTCTCTAGAATAGAGAAAAGAAATGACACCACATAGAGTTTAGAAATATTTTATTTAGATGACCAAATACAACATTAAGGAATAAACATATTATCTTGAAAGATAAACATGCTCTCCTGTAATGGATTCAATCATTTCAATAAAAGACTTTTAAGGCTAATGGGCCTTTTGTGTACTAGAGTATTTTCCCCTAAACTACATGGAAAGGTAGAACAGGTTTTTTATTTTATCTTGGGATCATGGTTTCATAAAGGCAAGCCTCGATAGTTAATTACATCTTAGGAAGATTCTCTTCCTAAGAATACTCATTAAAGAAATAAAAGGTTATTAAAGACTACTAAGGTAGCTTTCAAAGGATTGATTTTGGAAATTCAATTGGGAGAGGTCCAAATTGGAGAGAGTCAAAGAGTCAAAAAGAGTAGAAATGCCTATTGATATTTGGGATACAGTAGACATTTCAACTATCCCATGATGGGCTTCAAATTTGGGATTTAATTTTAGAATTTTAATTATCATTTTCTTAGAAATCTAGGGCTTAGATTCTAGCAAAGGTCAAGCCTATAGGTGCTTTAGAACCTAGTCTACAAGTGCTTCTAACACATGTCAGATGCTCAACCTAATTCTTGGAAATCATTGGCCATTCTCCTCACCTGACGGAACTAGCCTATTCCTGACTCTTCGGACTTACAACCCCTGAGAAGGCTACCAACTAACACCACCTAAGATTTTAAATTTATGAGTCACATGAATGCAAGATGGCTATGCATTTTTAGAAAGAAATCTATGAAACTAGACTCACTCCCCTAATCTAAGATCATGCATGAAGATGCATCTAACTAATGCATATTTAGTTTTATGAATTTTGACTCAAGATTCATTTAGGTCAGGAATGCAATTTATGCCTAATGCATGCAATTAGAAAAGGTTATGGGTCAAATAATAGAAGAAGGTGTTCTTCCATCATAGGCTCTCAAAGGTCAAGCCCAAGTTCTGGCAAAGATGGAAGCCCTTCCTTAATCAAGAGTGAAATAATATAATTTATGCATGATGTTAAAACATCCAAGGGTTGCTACATATTTTATCTTTAATGCCTAGGCTTTTATATGAAGATTATGAATTGCATTTATTTTTTTATGTTTCAATTGATTTAGTTGGGTAAAAATTTAGTTTATCCATGAGCCTAGGCATACATCATACATAAACATAAAGAAAAGAAACCTAGAAAAAGCATGTTGTTTCTATTGCACCCAAAATAAATTAAATTATCTAAGAAAAAGGATAAAGATACATAGCACCCCGAAGAAAGAAAAATGGGAAGCCGAAGCCTTATACAACCCAAACCTAGAACTACAAGTTTAGATCTGGGTCTTCTTTCCAAGAAAGTCTTTCTTTATGGGACATCAGCCCCAGGGGACCACTACACCATCTCCTAGTTAGTGCCCTACAAATCCTAGACCCCATAGATCCTAACCTAATTCTATGCTCAAATTTACATTTAAAATTTAAAAGAAATCCTACACCCAAAATAGATTAGGAAATACACACAAAAAGCACTTTATATTTCACAAAACATATGGCTTAGCATTATTTTTGCCCACCTATCTTATGGACTATGTTAAAGGATTTTAGCAACAAGCAACAACAATTTTATGATTTATTTATTACAAGATCCTTAGTATCCTTGCAAAAAAAATAGTGTTAAATCTAGAAAGAATGCCCCAACATCTAGTCTAACCAACAAACAAAGCCTTAGCATCCAGTAAAGCAATACACATATGTGAAGTACAACACATAAAGATTAGAAAATCACGATCTAACCTAGAGTCCATCCCTAAATGATCTAGTGTGTAAAAGAGGAGTTTGTGGTAAGGCTTTGCTAGGCTCCTTTAAGTTCATGTTTCAATTTAACGCTTTGATTTTGTTTAATTTTTACCATTTCAATTCAAATAATTTAATGATCCAAATTCATTTTATTCCATTTTATTTTTTAAGGTTGTATAGGATTTCAAGAATAAAGAATGGAATGATTCCATTTTGGATGAGCTTTCCATTCAACATCCTAATTCTTAAAGTTTCCAAAAGTCTAACTAAGATCCTTAAGTTTTAATTAATCCTTTTGATGTTGTTTATGTTTGGATTTTATGTTTCTTTCCTTTTGAATTTTAGATTTGATTTGAGTTATTTCATTTTGAATTGTTTGATTTTATTTGTTTGTTTTTTTTTTGAAATAAGCTATATGGGTTTCATTTGTTTTGGTTCATGTTAATTTAAAGAGTTTAGATTAAAGTTTGATTTCATTCAATTTAATTTAAGTTTATTAAATGATTTGTAAGCTTAAAGTTTAAGTTCATTAATATGAATTAAAGTTTGTTCATGGATTAGCTTAACCTAAAGTACTTAGGTTATTGATCGATTTAATTGACCTAAGTTTTAGATTCATTCTTAAATTCATAGAGTTTTCATTAAATTTCATTGATTCAAAGTTTAAGTTGATTAATAATTTAACCTGGTTTTACTTCATTAACTTAAGATTGAGTTTGATCACTGACTTAGAATATTTAGAGAAGTTCCTTAATTTTTTTTGTTTGATTGAAATTGATTTGAACCATTTAATTTAATAGATTAATTAATTTCCTTAACCTAATATTTGATTAACATTGACCTAAGGATTTAGAAAATTAACAACTTCTAATCATAGATCAATTTTTCTAGCAAGTGCACATGCTAATTTCAAATTTTCAAAGTTTCATTTTGATTAGATTTATAATTGGGATGTAATTAAGTTTTATTTTATTAAAACCCAAATTAGCCTAATTCAATTAGATTCAGTTAAGAATTTTATTTTTTTTTATAAATTCTCAATATCTTTCAATGAGGGTTTATTCATAATTTTTTGGTTAATTGTTGATTTACTATGATTTAATTAAATTCGTTATTTAATTGACTTATTTAATTCATTGAATTACCTAATTAGGTCAATTTAAGGATTTTAGGTTTAATTGAGTTTAAGTGATGTTTTGTTCAAAGTTCATTAGGGTGATTTAAGGTTGTTAGATTAAAATTCCTAATTATTTCATTAAGGATTAATTAATTTGATTAATTTAAAGGTTAAGCATATTAAATTTCAATTTCCTTTGAATTCAGAATTAAATCTCCAAAATTCATCTAAGTATGTTTTATGCTTAATTTCTTCAAAGTTTCAAATTAATTGATTATTAATTAGAGTAATTAGGGTTTAATATTTTTAATTAACCCAAATTGAAAAAAATAATAAAATTATGGATTTTAATTTCTATGGATTCCTCTCATCAAGATGAATCCATAGAGCTTTCATTTGTATTTTATTTATATTTATTTTTCTATGAATTTTAAGATTCTATTAATTTTTAATTATTTTAAATTAAATAATGTATTTAACAATTTTAAGTGAAGGATCCTAGATGTCACGGTTCATCCATTTCACTGGTCCATGTGGCACCCATGTGGAGCCGCATCAATGCGTTACGCGGATGATCTTGGCTTTGATCAAGATCGGATGGTCCTGGATTCTCAATTCTAAAGGGTGAAAATCATCATTTAATTCCCAATCCATATGATGGATGATGAGAGCTCATCTCCTTCATTTCTATTGGAGCCGAGCCATTCATAGTACTTTTGCTTATAAATGAGCATGAAATCAAGTGATTCACTACATCGAAGGATATCCTATGATCATATATGGTTTGATCTTATTGAAGATCACATTTTGTTTGAAAATGACCACAATGAATTCTTAAGGAAAACTCAAGCTTGTTAATGGCATACCAATGTTGGACGACATTGGCTTTGGAATTGTTCCAAGAGCTTGAACCTCAAGGAACTTGCTTGCCAAAGGAATTGGGTTAATTTTTGATTGTTCCTGACCAACCTTTGGCTTGAAAATTTTAGCTTTGGTGGTTTCAATGGTTAAGAACACTTGGGAGGAAGAGCTTTCATTTGGCTTCAGCTTTGGATGTATGAAGGTGAAGGGAACTTCAATTCTCCTTGGGGAAGAGTGTATCTGTTTTATATGTGGTGAGAGCTTTAAAGCACTTTTTTAATCTTGGTCACTAGGGGCATGAAGAGAGCTTGGAAGCTTGTTAGATCCCCTCTCTCTTTACAAGTGTCTAGAGGAGGAAGATAGGGAAGGGAAAATGGATTTTACCTTCCATTGGTGAATTTTTTTTAATTCATTTTGGGTTTTGTCATTTAGTTCCTTAAGTGGCTTAGTTAAGGAGATTAATTAGCACTTAATTCCCTCATTATCAAGGCTTAAGAGGATTAGTCTCCATCCCATATGAATTGTTTGAAAGTGATTTGAATTTTCCTTGGGTTTGAGTTTAGTGTAACTTATTTAGGTTATTTTGATTTAAGGAATTTATATGCCTAATCTAGGCCTCAATGGACTCAATTTTCATTATTGTGATCAAACATGTTATTTGATCATTTGAAATATTTTTGATGATTTAATTTGGTCAAATTTTAGTGGTTGACTTGACCAAGTGGGCACTTAAGTCAATCCTAGGTTGACTAGAGTTGACTTTAGGTTTGACTTTGAACTTCTTTTTTTTTCATTGATTTACTTGATTTAATTTATGTTGGATATTTGACTTGGTTTTGCATCAAACTAAGTAGATTGATTTAGCTCAAAATGCATTTCTAAGTTACTAAGCATAGTGACTTGGATATTGAATTAGAAAATCTCTATTTGAACTTAAGATCTTCTCATTGCTAAAATGACCACTTCCAAAATTGAGGTCAACAATTGGACCCCCGATATGTGTAGTGGATCAGCCAGAATACACTTCACATATTGGTGTTGACTAGATTGATCAACATACAACCATAAGCTTGGGGTTCCAATTCATGATTTTAATTTTTGATTTGATTTTCTATTTAGGTTTTGATTATGAAAGATAGGTATATGTATACCTATCTTTTCTTTTGAGGTGTGATTCATTCCTAGAAACTTAACTTCATTAAGTTCAGGATGAATAGGAATGGAATCAAAGAATGATCAATTCCCAATGCAATCATGCTCAAAGGGACTTACTCTTAAAATAAGTGGTGATCCATGTGATTAGCTAATAAGATGGGGTTAAGGGCATGGTCCATCCTAGTTAGCTAAAGAGAGGAGAAGGGTCTTTAAAGACATGATCCAATCCTCAAAAGCTATGCTAGGGAGAAGAGGCTTGAAATGCTTGATCCTAATCAACATCACTTTGACTACTAAACAGAGGTCGCATGGACTTAATCCTATTTGAGTAGTCCTAAGAAATGGGGCCTTCAATGGCTTGGTTCCATTCCATAGAAATTTGAATAGGAACTGAACTACTTTTTTGGTTAGAAAGAATGAATTAGGGAACTTACTTCTCTTTAGAAAGAATGTTGACTGGGGACTTACTTCTTTTGATTACCTAATAAGATGGGGTCTAAGGGCATGATCTAATTAGCTAAAAAAGAGAAAAGGGGTCCTTAAATGATCCCTCAAAATAGAATGATAACTAGGGACTTAATCTAATGTGATTAACTAATAAGATGGGGTTGGGCATAATCCATCTTAATTGAAAAAGAGGAAAGGGGTCCCAAAGACATGATCCAATCCTCAAAATAATATGCCAATGGGGACTTACACTTATGTAGATGCGAGTGGGGACTTACTCTTACTTGATTGAAAAGAATGTGACTAGGAACTTACTTTCTGATTAGAAAGAATGCCAGGGACTTACTTCTTTGATAATAAGATTGGGTCATTAAGGGATTGATCCATCCTAATTAGCTGAAATGAGGAGATGGGTCCTTAAAGACATGATCCAATCTACAAAATAGGATGCCAAATGGGGGACTTACTCCTAGATGTCTAGAAATAATGCTAATTAAGGGGCTTACATCTTTCTGGCTATTAAAATGATGTCATAAAGACTTGAATCAATCTAAATAACCTGTGTAATATGAAAGGGGTCATAATGACTTGATCCAATCATGTAATAATAGTAGGATGTCAGGGACTTACTCTAGATGTTTAGAAAGAATGATTAAGGGACTTACATCTTTGCTATTAGAAAGGGGTCATAAAGACTTGATCCAATCTAAATAGCTGTGTAACATGAAAGGGTCACAATGACTTGATCCAATAATGTACACAGTAGGATATTAGCTAGGGACTTACTCAAGTTTTTTTAAAGAATTTGACTAGGGACTTATATCTTTCTGCTATTAGAAAGGGTCCAAAGACTTGATCCAATCTAAATAGCAGTAACATGAAAGGGGTCACAATGACTTGATCTAATCATGTACACAAAAGGATGCCGACTGGGAGACTTACATCTTTTTGGCTATTAGAAAGGGGTTAGAAAGACTTAATCTAATCTAAATAGCCTATGTAACTTGAAAAGAGTCATGATGACTTGATCCAATCATGTACACAATAGGAATGGTGCCACAAAGGGCTTATCTCCAAACCTATGGAAAGTAGGAATGGTGCCACGAAGGGCTTGCTCCAAACCTACAAAGATAGTTTCATGGGAATGGCACAAGGCTTACCCAAACCTGAAGGACATGAGAAAGGTGCCACAAAGGGCTTGCTCCATCTCAAGTCATGTATAGGAAAGGTGCCACAAAGGGCTTGCTCCCACCTTATAGTGATATGAATGATGGTCAAAGTGACTTACTCCTAATCCCCAAAAGTTTTGACTAATAAGTAAGAGTTTCATGAACTTGATCTTCTTTCACTAACTTGATGATGGAAGGTTTGCTTCCATTTCTTGATTTTACTAATACTCCTTACATGAAGAAGTTTAGTGAAGAAGGTTTCAAAGAGTTAGAATTTATTTTTTTGAAGGATGATTTGGGTATATTTTGGACCCAATGCTTTACTCTGCCATGAGCATAGAAGTTCATCATTTTTCTTTCTTTCTTTTCATCTCAAAGTTACAATGAACCATGCTAGATGTCCATGAAGGCAAGACATCATAGGGTACTAACCTGAGAATTCTATCTTTTTGAGCTTGCATGTGATTGTGTAGTTCTTAGGTAGTAAGAACCAAAGTCAACCGCTTTCTCAAATGTAATTTCTTTTCTTTTGTTTGGACATGTACGTCATTTTTGCTTTGTTGACATGAATCAACAACTTATAGGGCATTCTCTTGGGATCAATGGAGATCAAAAGATTTTTTTAAAGCTTTCCAAAGTGAATGAGAATCAAGATAATCTTTTGAATTCTCATAGAGAGAAAAATTTTATCCCTAATAAATAACAAAATTGATAGGATTAACTTATTATAAAAATTAAGATTCTCTAATAAGTTTGAAATTGAATTTCTTTAGTTAATTTATTATTCTTTAAAGGATATATGAAATGAAATTTCATAATCTTTGATTCATTTCTTATTTTTTTTTGCATTTTGATCCTTCTATATTTTACTACAAGGTCTTTGAAATTACTTCAAAAGCAAATTTCAAGACTCTATAGTAATAAGATTGTTCTTCAAATCATATTGATGTTTCTTTTATTTTCTTTTTCTTCTTGGCAAGATTTTCAATATAACCCTCAACCTAATTGAAAGTGGGATTATAAGAAATCTTGATCATGACCCTTTTGCTAAATTGCCCCAAATATTTTGAGATTGAATGATATGACTCTATAATAGAACATTCTTGTAAGGATTTTGAATGTCATATCATATGCTTTCAATTCTTCTTTTCTAGAATTATTTTAATTTGATTTTTAGATAAGTTATCCTTAAGAAGGATAATCTTATGCATGAAAGCCTTTTTTTTTTTAAAATGAAATATGGGTAATATGAACCCATTTTCAAAAAAACCCTAGTCTAGGATGTGGGTCATATAATGATGTTAGCTAACCAAGAAGAAAGTTTTCTTCTCATGTACATCCATCATTTTCTAGCTTTTTATTTAGCAAAATTTTGCTTTTCTTTTGGAATTTGACCACAATCATCAAGGGACTTAGTTTATGAAAATGGCATCAAGCTTGAGTTTATAGATCGCTACATCTGGAGATCATTTCAATTTATTTCTAGATAAAGTAGTCTTTAAACCCAAAAGATAGGTTGATATCAACTTGTCAATTATGGAATGGGATTTTTCTTCAAATTCTAAGGGTGCATCCCGAACTTGAAGACTATATAAATCTCCAGACACATCTAAACAAAATTCATGCATTGTACTAGAGTGCCTTTTGAAAAGAAAGTTAGGACCCAAACTACTTAAGCTTCTTATCATGCAATGGCTCTATGATTCCATAACTTTTCTTGTTTATGGTTATAGGCCACTTGTAATGGAATCAGAGTATACTCAATGAGATCTTTGCCATAAAAAGGATATGGACCCCTGGAAAATAAGATCCACTATCTTTTCTTTTAACCCGACAAGCAAGCTCACCCAATCATGGCAAAGGCTAAAATGACAAAAGTATGAGATATCTGCTTATTTTTGTTCTAGGACAATTTTGACTTCTAACCCTACCACTTTATTTTGATGTGGAGAAGTTTGAAGTTAAAATGTCCATTTACATTGGGTATTTTACTTCATTTGTAATGGAATCGAGTATACTCAATGGGACCTTTGACATTCAAAAAATATGGACTTCAAAAAAAGATACACTATCTTTTTGTTTAACCCGCCAAGTGAGCTCACCCAATCATGGCAAAGGATAAAATTACAAAGCATGAGTTATCTGATTATTTTTGTTTAGCTAGGGACAATTTTTAACTTCTAACCCTACCATTTTATTTTGATGTGGAGAATTTTAAAGTCAAAATGTTCACATGCTTAGAAATTTTAGACTTCATTCTTTTGCTCTTGGATATAGTCCTTCCATCCCTTTACTTTTCTTTCTTTCTTTCTTTTGGTAATATTTGATTTTTCTTTATGAAAGGTTACATTTGGTAATTTTCCTAGTTACTAGAATCACTAAGAAGATAGATGTATTTAACTCATTTCCACAACATTTCACTCTTTATGAAATGACTGCACTAAATGATTTGCTAGAAATTTGATGTATTTGACTTTTGTCCAAATACAACATTATATTGATTGACTTTTGATATGATTCAAGTCTTTGCTTGATTGATCATATAATATGATCCAACATTTCTATTTCTTTTCATCTTTTCATGGAACAACAAATCTAGTAAAGCCATTTAAAATTGGTAAAATGACTTTCTAAAGATGTTACACTTATGAATTCAAAATTATTTAGTGGAGTGAGTCATTTAAGATTGGCATAATGACTTCCTTGAAAACTTTACACTGAAATCAAAATTTTCTAATGGAATCAAATATGTAGTGAGGTCATTTAGAGTAGAATGATATTCCTAAAGACTCAACACTTTAGGATGAATATGAACATCCTTCAATAATCAATATGTTTCTTCTTTCTTCCATTTGATTCCCTTCTTTTTCTTATTTGGGCTGGATAGGACCATCCAAGAGCATTTAAAGATGTTTCATGAATTCCTAAGTTGCTCTTTTCATGTTTGAATTTTTGTCTTCAATCAAAATGTGATTGAGACTAAGTTCTTTTCTAGGTTGAGTTTTCAAGATTGAATTTTCATGAAGCTAAAAATTACTTTTATTTGATTGAATTTATATGGCACCATCTTATCAAAGCTTGATTAGAATTGAGCCTATATAAATTCTTCGTGTTTATAATTAATGTTGACCAATGCACCTGATCAACAAGTGGTTTGGAGATTTTCTTCTTTTGAATTTTCATCGACTAAAATGTCAATAAGTTCTTAGTAGTCTATCTTGTCATAGAAGATAACCCTAGAACCTTTTCATAGTGGAATACCACATCGAAGTTGCTTATAGTTAAGTAAGGAAAATTTCATGATTATGTAATGCCTTGTTTTACTTTCATTATTTTTTTTATTTTATTTCATATTTCATATTGTTTTACAGAGCATTATGATGCTTGATTTTGCAAGCAACTTCTCTAAGATGGGAAGACATCACATTTTGAAGATGACTCATTTGCCATTTCTTTTTAATGTCATTTGAGGTGGTATAACTCTACCATTTTGAATTTGATTTCAAGAAGGTCTAACTCTATCCTCAATAAATCAATAGACCTCATGATCTATTCATTTAAAGGATCATCATTTAAAAGAGGACCCTCTAGGGTATATGGCTATTAGAAAAGTCAAGTTTGATTTGCATTATTTTATAGCACATATAAGATTAAAGGTAATCTTAACTTGCAATGAAATCTTTGACCACCATACTTGACATTAAGACAATTTCATAAGACATTGCAAAGGATTCTCCTTAGGTTCACTTTGTATTGAAAGCATATAATGGCTTAGTCTATGAATAGAGAAAACTAAGGCTTTCTTCATTCATTTGGATTGACAATGTCCTAAGTGATTTATCTATCAACTAATTAGAGATAAAAGTTTCATATTTTTTATTGAGATAGAAATATCACCCTTAGGGACCCAATCCTAAGATCATGATTTATTTAGAAGGATTAAACTCTTCATTTATTTTTTCTTCATGATTTAGCTTTTATAATTAATTAAAGCCATTCAAAAATATCATTTCATTTAATGAGAGGAAACTCTCATTAAGGAAGTTGATTTAAATTTATTAGTTTAAATTTCATTCATTTCAACTTTATCGAGAATTAGAATTCTCTTTCGCCCTCTCTTTCTTTGATTGATTAAGAGTGAATCCTTTCACTTTTGTTTTTTGTTTATGTCATTTCATCTTCCTCTTTTGACTCTCTCCTAAGCTCTTAAGAATTTAAGGTTTTGAAAAGCTCTAAAAGAGGGTTACCTCCAAGTCACTTCTTAGATTTGGCCAATGAGCTTGAAGAAGTGATTTTCCAATATTCTAGTGGACTTGTGGAAATGAATTGAGATTAAAGCCGATTTGCATTTATGTTAAATTTTCTTCTATAGAAATACAAGATTCACATTTAGCTCATTAATCAACCTCTCACAATAAGGCATTCTCTTTGGGATGATTTTGTTTTATCCTTTTTTTAAATGCAATTCAAACTTCAATCATGGTGGTAAAAATAGGCATAACTATGCCACCTTTTGATTGATTTTGGATTTGAAGGAACGCCTTCATTTCAATCTACATCCTTAGGTGTTTGCCATCTTTGAATGTAGTAAAACAAAGGGTATCCATTCAAGGACCCTATCTTGATTATCTTTAGCTCTAGTACAAAGCCAAAGTAAGATCAAGGATAAGTTTAACTTTGAGACTTTATTTTTTGGACATCTGCTTTTCAAATTTTGAAGTACTTTTCACTTTTTTAAATCTAACATTTCTTTTCCATATTAGAATGGTTTCAAATCATCTTGACTAGATTTAGGTCTTAACAAAAATGACTTGGTTTTCATTTATTTCTCATTTTATTTTTGGTTCTAGGACCAAATCATTTAACTATGACAAACGAAGAGTTCTAGAACCTCTATCCAAGATGTTGGATAGGCTCAACCAAGAATGAAATGGAGAGGTATCCAAAGAAAGAAAATTTAACTATCGATATATAGAAATAACCCTTTACTTCTAAAGATGGAGAGGAGGAACCAATCCCAGTAGTCAAAAATATGTTGGTGTTTTTGGAATAGAGAAAAGAAATGACACCACATAGAGGGAATATTTTATTTAGATGACCAAATATGACATTAAAGAATAAACATATTATCTCAAAAAGATGCTCATGTAAATGGATTGATCATTTCAATAAAAGACTCCTAAGGCTAATGGGTCTTTCACTGTAGTAGTATTTTCCCGAACTACATGGAAAGGTAGAACAAGGTTTATTTTATCTTGGGATCATGGTTCTTATAAAGGTAAGCCTCATATACATCTCTTAGAAGGTCTCTTCTTAAGAATACATTAAAGAAATACATGGTTATTTCTAAAGACTACTAAGGTAGCTTTCATAGATTGATTTTGGAAATTCAATTGGGTGAGGTCCAAAGAGAGAGTCATTTTCAAGAGTCAAATGGAAAGAGTAGGAAAAGCCTTTGATACTTGGGATACCCAGTAGACATTTCAACTATCCTATGATTGGGCTTCAAATTTGGGATTTAATTTTAGATTTTAGTTGTCATTTTCTTAGAAATCTAGGGCTTAGATTATAGCACAAGATTGCAAAAATGCTAGGGTTGAAGACTTATTCCTAAAGGGATGCTTGAACCTAGCTGTGCTTCTAACACATGTCGATGCTCAATCTAGTTCTATCCTTGAAATCATTGGCCATTCTCCTCACCAGAGATACTCTTCTGACTTACAACCGCCGAGAAGGTCGCCATAACACCAAGCTATATTTTAAATTTATGAAGTCAAGTCACATGAAAGCAAGATGGGGTGTTGCATTTTAGGAAAGAAATCTATGAAACTAGACTCACTCCCTAATCCCTAAGATCATGTAGGCATGAGGATGCATCTAACTAATGCATATTTTCTAGGTTTTATGAATTTTGACTCAAGATTCATTTAGGTCATAGAATGCAATTTATGCCTAATGCATGCAATTAGAAAAAGGTTATAAGAAAATTAGAATAGAAGGTGTTCTTCCATCATAGGCTTTCAAAGGTCAAGCCCGTTCTCTGGCAAAGATGGAAGCCCTTCCTTAATCAAGAGTGAAATAATATGATTTATGCATGATGTTAAAACATCCAACTAAGGGGTTGCTAGATATTTTATCTTTTTTTAAAGCCTAGGCTTTTATATGAAGATTATGAGTTGTATTTATTTTTATGTTTGATTTAGTTGGGTAGAAAATTTAGTTTATCTTATGAGCCTGTGCATACATCACAACACAAACATACATAGAAAGAAACCTAGAAAAGCTCTATTGCACACCCAAAATAAATCAACCAAATTAAATTATATAAGAAAATTTTGATGTAGGCACCAGAAACACCAAAAAAATAGAAAATGTATGAGTTTTTCTTATAACCCCTAGAACTACAAGTTTAGATCTATAGGTCTTCTTTCTAAGAAAGTCTCCTTCAGGGACATCCATCGGGCACCAGGGACCACTGCACCATCTCCTGGTTGGGTCAACTCCTGCTAATCCTAGACCCCATAGATCCTAACCTAATTGTAAGCTCAAATTTACATTTAAAATTCAAAAGAAATCCTAAACCCTACAAAACAGACGTTAGGAAATACACACAACACACAAAGCAATTTATATTTCACAAACATACGAGCTTAGTATTAGTTGCTTGCCAGGCCCACCTATCCTCTGGACTATGTTATGGGATTTTCAGCACGTGCAAGCAAACAACAATTTTATGATTTATTTATTGTAGAGATCCTTTTAACATAACCCCCTACAAAAATTAGTGTTAAATCTAGAAAGAACACCCTAACATCCAGTCTAACAAACAAACAAGCCTAGGCATCCAATCTAAAGCAATACACCACATAGACATGTGAAGTACAACATAGAAGATTAAAGAAAATCAGAAAATGATCTAACCTAGATCTAAAGTCTGTGACCTAAATGATCTAGTGTAAAAGAGGAGTTTGTGTGGTTCTTTGCTAGGCTCCTTTAAGTTCAAGTTTCAATTCAACATTTGATTTTGTTTAATTTTTACCTTTGGGCAGTTTCAATTCAAATAATTTAAAGATCTAATTTCATTTTTATTCCATTTTATTTTGTTAAAGTTGTATAGGTTATCAAGAATGAAGAATGGAATGATTCCATTTTGAATGGAGCTCTTCCATCCAACATCCTAATTCCTAATAAAGTCTAACTAAGATCCCTAAGTTTCTTAGTTAATCCTTTGATGTTGTTTATGTGGATTGGTTTTATTTTTCTTTTCCTTTTGAATTTTAGATTTGATTTGAGTTATTTCATTTGTTTGAATTGCTTTGTTTGATTTAATTTGTTTGTTTCATTTTGAATTAAGCTATATGGGTTTCATTTGATTTGGTTCATGTTAATTTAAAGAGTTTAGATTAAAGTTTGATTTCATTCAATTTAATTTAAGTTTATTAAATTATGGATTTGTAAGGTTAAAGTTTAAGTTCATTAATATGAATTAGTACCTTAAGTTTGTTCATGGATTAGGCTTAACCTAAAGTACTCAGGTTAATTTTTTGATCTGATTTAATTGACCTAAGTTTTAGATTCATTCTTAAATTCATTAGAGATGAGTGTTTTCATTAAATTTCATTGATTCAAAGTTTAAGGTTTAAGTTAATTAATAATTTTGTTAACCTAAGGTTTTACTTCATTAACTTAAGATTGAGTTTGATCACTTCAATTGACTTAGGATATTTAGAGAAGTTCCTTAATAGTTTTCGATGTTGATTGAAATTGGTTTGAATTACCACTTAATTAATAGATTAATTAATTTCCTTAACCCAATATTTGATTAACATTGACTTAAGGATTTAGAAAATTAACAATCTAAGAATTGGGATTGAAAATTTTTTGGCAAGTGGGGTTACATACCAGTTTCAAATGTTCAAAGTTTCATCTTGAATAGATTTACAATTAGGGAGTAATAAAGGTTTTAATTATTTTATTAAAACTTAAATTAGGCCTAATTGAATGAGGTTCAGTTAAGAGTTTTATTTATATAAATTTCTCACTAAAATATCTTTCCAATGAGGGTTTATTCATAATTGTTGGTTAACTGGTTGATTTATTATGATTTAATTAAATTCAAGTTATTTAATTGAATTATTTAATTTAATTAAATTAGGAATTTTTAGGATTTTAGGTTTTGAGTTTAAGTGATGTTTTAATGTTCACCAAGTTCATTAGGGTGATTTATTTGTTAGATTAAAATTATAATTATTTCATTAAGGATTAATTAATTTGATTAATTTAAAGGTTAAGCATATGAATTTTCAATTTCTTTGAATTTAGAGAATTAAATCCCAAAAATTCATCTAAGGTGTGTTTTTATGCTAATTTCACCCAAAGTTTCAAATTAATTGGATTATTATTTAGAGAGTAATTTTTTAATGTTTTCAATTAACCCAAATTAAGGGAAAATACCCAAAAAATTGGGATTTTATTTCTATGGATTCCTCTCATCAAGATGAATCCATAGAGCTTTCATTTGTATTTTTTATTTATATTTATTTTTCTATAAATTTTATAAGTTTTGTTAATTTTTAATGATTTTAAATCGTTAAATAATGGTATTTAATGGTTAAGTGAAGGGGCTGCATGGATCCGTGATGCGGCATGGTACATGCATGGTTGGTCCATGTAGAGCCCACGGTGCCACATCAGCCCACACTATTACATGATCGGATCATCCAAGATCAAGTGATCGATCCCAGTTCCTTAAAGGGCAAAAAATCATCCACCTACTAGACGTCCAATCCAAATACAGATCGGATGGTGGAGGGCTCATCTCTTCATTTCTGGGAGTAGAGTCGCATAGTGTTTTGCTAATTGTGAATGATCTAGAGCATGAAATCAACTGATTTAAATTACTACACGATCGTTGAAGGATATCCTACAATCATATATGATTTGATCTTATTGAAGATCATGTTTTGTTTGAAAATGATCACAACCAAATTATTTAAAGGAAAACTCAAGCTCGTTAATGGCATACCTCAATTTTGGACAATTGATTTGGAATTGATCTTAGAGCTTCAGAACCTCGAATCAACTTGCTTGCCAAAGGAATTGGGTTAATTCCTTACAGATTGTTCTTTAGACAAACCCTTGGCTTGAGAAATTTTGGCTTTAGTGGTTTGCAATGGTTAAGAACACTTGGGAGGGGGAAGAGCTTTCATTTGGCTTCAATTTGGATGTATGAAGGTGAAGGGAACTTCAATTCTCCTTGGGGAAGAGTGTATCTGTGTTTTTTCTATGTGGTCGAGAGCTTTAAAGCTCTTTTTAGCTAATCCTTGGTTGGCTTGGGGACATGAAGAGAGCTTGGAAGCTTGCTTGGATTCCCCTCTCTGCCTTACAAGTGTCTAGTGATAGGGGAAGGGAAGGAAAATGGATTTTACCTTCCCTTGGTGAATTTTTTTAATTCATTTTGGGTTTTGTCATTTAGTTCCTTAAGTGGTATAGTTTGGAGGTTAATTAGCACTTAATTCCCTCATTAGCAAGGTTTAAGAGGATTAGTCTCCATCCCATATGCATTGGTTCAAAGTGATTTGAATTTTCCTTAGTTTTGAGTTCAATGTAGCCTATTTAGGTTATTTTGATTTAAGGAATTTAACTTACCTAATCTAGGCCTCAATGGACTCAAATTTCTTTGTCATTGTGATCAAACATGTTTATTTGATCATTTGAAATATTTTTGATGATTTAATTTGGTCAAATTTTAGTGGGTTGACTTTTTGACCAAGTGGGTCCACTTAAGTCAATCCTAGGTTGACTAGATTTGACTTTAAGTTTGACTTTGAACTTCCATTTTATTTTCATTGATTTACTTGATTTAATTTATGCTGGATATTTGACTTGGTTTTGCATCAAACCAAGTAGATTGGATTTAGCTCAAAATGCATTTCCTAAGTTACTAAGCATATTGACTTGGATATAGAATTTGGAAATCTCTATTTGAACTTGAGATCTTCTCATTGCTAAAATGACCTCTTCAAAAAATGAGTTCAACAGTATCTTTAAAAGAAAATTCTCCATTACTAGAAATTTTGAAAAGAATTTGATCCAAAAAATTACCTTCAATAGAAATATTAATGATGTTATTACTAATGAAATCAAGAATCAAATCATTTAAAAGAGAGAAATTCCATTCACCATTATAAATAAAATGACTAACTTTCAAAGAAGAAGTAGAGTGCATATTAAGTAGAGAATCAATGGAAAAATCCCCATCCAGTTATCTCACCTAAAGAAAGAAGATCCATTATTAATACCCCAAAAATGAGTTACTTTCCATTTTTAATATCATGAGAGCCATTTCCAAACAATAGAGTCACCATGTTTATAATTGCAAATTAAAGGATGCTTACCTTTGCAATATTTAAATTTCATGAATTTAGCCCAAAGACTTTCATTTTTCCAAAAATTCCACCAAAGTTTATACGAAAAAACATTGGTGGAATCCCTTAAAGATCTGCACCCAATACCACCTTCATAAATAGTACCACAAATATTAGACCAAGAAGTCCAATGAAGCCTTTTGGCCAATTCCTAGAGCCTGAAAAAAAAACTTAATGAAAAGTCTTTCAATCTTGATAAGAACATGGGAAGTAGGAACAATATTAAGCAACACGTAAAAAGGAAGAAAATAAAGATTATTTTTAATAACAATTAATCTACCACCAAATGATAAAAAATGAAATTCAATGGTAGAAATTCTATTTTGAATATTATGAATTACCTCATCAAAGAGATGGAATCTCTGGCCACAATATAAAGGAGCCTAAATATTTAATAGGAAGATTTTGATGAGAAAAACTAGTGATGTCCTTTATTTTATTAATTCTATAAATAGAAATAGAAGTAGAAGTGATTAAACAACTTTTATGAGTACTAATCAAAGGCCACTTTCATTTTCAAATTTATTTAAAAATCCTTAAGCTTTTAACATAATGTAAACGAGCAATTACAAAAAATTATGAAATCATTAGCAAAGCTTAAGTGAGAGATAGCCAAACCACCAAGATTCTTGAAATACATACTAGAATTCTTCTAAAAAAGATTAAATAACAAGACAAATATTCAACAATAATAAAAGCGACAAGAAAGAGGGTCACCTTGTCTTATACCTTTAGAGGAATTAAATAAACCAAAGTTTTCACCATTGATAACTAATGAAAACCAAACATTTCTAATTATATTGTTAACCAAAGAAAGAAAATGATTAGAAAACCAAATAATGTAAGAATGATATTAAGAAAATCCCAAGAAATGTTATCATAAGCTTGATGTCAAGCTTAAAAGTAAGTTTCCACCTATAGTTTTAACATTCAAATCATGAATCAATTCTTGAGCAAGCAAGATGTTATCCAAAATAGTTCTACCTTTCACAAAGCTAGTTTGATTTGGGGAGATAATCTTAGGAAGAAACTTACTAAGCCTATTAATCAAAATTTTAGAAATCAATTTATTGAAAAAAAGTACAAAGACTAATAGGTCTAAAGTCATTCCAAAAGTCAGGATTATCTTTCTTAGAATAAGAATAATAGAAGTGCTAGTAAAATATTTAGAATAGAATTCCCTTGAAAAAAATCTTAACAACAAGATCAATTTTAATAATAAACCAAGCTTTTGAAAGAATAAAGTAGTGTAACCATCCACCTTGCAATCAACATTCATACCATTAAAATATTATAAATTTCCTCGGAAGGAGGAGCAACCAAGCACTCATTATCCTCAGTAGACATAATAGAGTGATTGGATAAATGCTCAAGTTGACAATTTTTTTTAAAGATCTTTAAAATAATTAAGAGTAGAAGAAAATATATCCTCTTTTTCGGTAAGCCAAGAACCATCAAAGTTCTTGATTTTATGAATGTAACCAAGAACTCTCCTTTTCATTACCAAAGCATGAAAATATTTAGTGTTTCTCTTCCCCTCAGAAAGATGCTTAGAGGCAGCTTTTTGTCTCCAATAAGTCTCCTCCAAATCCTGAAACTTAATGAGATTATCTTTAGCTTCAAGATTAGAATAGAAAAAGAAATCAATAATAACAAGTTCTTCCAAATCTTTCACCTTTTGTTCCATATTCTTGATATTATCAAAAATATTTTTAATGCAGTTTCTATTCCACCAAGTGATATTATGCTTAAGCCTTTTAAGCTTAAGCCAAAATCTCATCATACCAAATGCAATCATCGAGAAGAGGAGCACACTAATTATAAGCAATAACATCAAGAAAACTTTTATCTTGTAACCACATATTTTGAAAACAAAAATTTTAATGACATTATTGTTATGAACAACATCCTTAATAGAAACCAAAGGAGCATGATCGAGAGAGTTCTACTAAGATGCTCCATCAGTTAAAGGCTAACAATTTAACAAATGGTATTAAATAAATGCACGATCAAATCGTTGACAATCTATGATTATTCCAAAATTAATTGAGAACCAATGAAACCAACATCATAAAGATTACAATCAAAATCATATTTGCAAAATCTTCTATTTAATGTAAATTTGGCAAAGAACCCCTTTCCTTTCATTCAAAAGGACCATATTGAAATCCCCACTAACAATCCAAAATTATTAACAACGAAGCAAAATTTGATAATTGATCCCAAGGAATTCCTCCTAACTTGTTATCATAAACAAAAGAGCCAAAAGCATGATAATAACCAAATGAAATATCCACATTAATAACTTGATGAAAATAATTAATAACATTAGTAGAAAGAGATATTCAAAATAAATAAAATGTTATTATTATTGAAATAAAATTGCTAAAACCAATCATCTTGGCATGAATTATTTTAGAAAAAAAATAAGAGGTTCAAGAATAACCAAGAAACCAACATTATAAATTCTACAAAGATTCTAATTCTATTTCTAAACAGTACCAATGCCCCTCACATTCCAAATAAGAAAGTTAAACATTAATTTTTATTAGGCAAAGAAGATGAAGAAGAAATCGGTAGTTCTAGAAACTTTAGGAGGATAATTTTTAAACTATTTTTCCTTTTCACAAAAATAGTTTGAAAATTGATCTCATTTTCCATGGATTGATCATCAAAAAATTTTTGTCATCATTATTAATAGATTTAGGAGAAGATCCCATTTGACAATAAGATAAATTCTTATTCTCCATTAAATGAGAATTATCACTAAGTAAAATACCATCCGAGAAAGGCGAAATAGATTTATTAACCAAACAAAACTTGGTTGTACATTATCAAGCTCCATACCATCATTCTTGCCCAAATTCAAAGAGATAAAATAAGATTTTCTTTTAAAATTTTTTTGGCAAAATAAGAGAAACATTTTTATAAGATTTTTAACTTTATCACAAATCTCCTTAGAATTAGAAACTAAAATAGGAAAATCATCCACTTGCAAATTTTAGGAATATCATAAATAATAGCGGTCGATTACTCTCAAAATAGTTACATAAGCATTTTTAACAACTTATCACTACCACTTACATTGGGAACAACATTAGAAACATTAGGAACATCATTAGAAACATCAACAATTTCATCCATAGCATGTTATCCTTTTCATTTAAAGTAGAATTTCTTTTATCTCTTTTTAAATGTCCAATTTTTCCACCAACCTTAAGATCTTTAACCACTTTCTTTCGAAGATGTTGATGAGGAACAAAACATTTGATACATCATGCCCAGTTTTGCAATGATATAGAAAGAAGGAAGTTTTCAAACTCAACCTAGAAATATCTATATTTCTCGATCAATCCACACCTCCTTAGGAAATTTCTTTGTTACATCAATTTCAACAAGGATCAGCAATCGATGGCTAGAATTGGCTGTGGTTGCTTGATCTATTTACAAGGGTCTACCAAAATAGAACTCACAACATGCAAGAATTGATAATTAACAAAGTGAACCTGAAGATTAGGTAAAGATAACCAAACTGGTGCTATAGGAGATTCTGTTTTAAAGTCAAAAAAATGGAGTCCATTTTAGAATATGCATTTGAAAGTTTTTAGCATAATAAGATCAGCAAGCAAAGATATGACTATAATCAAGGCCATTAGACAATTTAATCGATGTCTACCATCTAGTAAACAAATAAAAACACAGAAATATTCAAATCATGATAAAATCAAATTTTCTCCATAGATCAAAATTTTCAATCAAAAGTAAGGCTCTTGTTTTTTATCCAAGTAAGAGAACATAATAGAGAACACCTTTGAAGGTCATTATGAACTAGGTTTAAAAAGATCGAAGAAGTTGAAGAATCCTTACCGGATAAGGCATCTTTGAAGGATTTAGAGGCAAAGGTTTAGTTATACCCAAGAATGCTCGAGCAGGGGAGCATTTGGTTTTCCCTAAGTATTCATAAAACATGATGCCATGGCAAATGGTACCACTGAAGAACCGAAAAAGAATCGGCCTAAGGAAGAAGATCTGAAGCCAAACTAATTCTAGAAAACTAATAAAAATCGAGAAGAAAAAAGGAAGGGATTCAAGAATTAGAGCTCAAAAGGAAGAGGATGAGTTTAGGTTTTTATTTTAGTTTTTGGTTTATTATAGGTTTTAGGGGTTTAGGCTTTTTTAGTTATTGGTTTAGCTTAGTATTTTAGGTTTAGGGATTTAGGTTTTGTTTTAGGGTTTAGGTTTTCTTATTATTTATTTATTTTTTATTTTTAGTTTAGTTTTTTAGTTATTATTATTATTATTATTATTATTATTATTATTATTATTTGGGCTTAGGTTTAGGTTTTTTTTTTTTTTTTGGGGGAGGGGTAGGTTTTTTTATTAGTATTAGTTTTATTTAGGGTTTTCTTATTTTGTTTTTTTTTATTAGTTGGGTTTTATGTTTATTTAGTTTATTTATTATTTATTTTTTTATTTTTTAGTTTTAATAGTTTTAATTAGTTTAGTTATTATTATTTTTAGATTTTTTTTTTGGGGGGGGGGGGGGGTTGTTTGGTTTTATTATTGGGTTTGGGTTTTTTTTAGTTTTCTTTTGGGTTTAGGTTTATTTTAAGGTTTAGGTTTTTATTAGTTTTTTATTAGGGTTTTAGTTTAGTTTGAGTTTTTAATTTATTT
Organism: Cymbidium sinense; assembly: GCA_021442155.1. Taxonomy (NCBI): domain Eukaryota; kingdom Viridiplantae; phylum Streptophyta; class Magnoliopsida; order Asparagales; family Orchidaceae; genus Cymbidium; species Cymbidium sinense. The sequence continues at coordinate 68,291 of JAKCPB010001200.1, read as the reverse complement.
TTTTGTTTTTGTTTTTGTTTTAGTTTTATTAGTTTAGATTTTAGTTTTTAGTTTTAGTTTGGGGTTTTGGGAGGATTTAGTTTAGTTTTTTAATTTTAGTTTTAGTTTTAGTTAGGGTTTAGGGTTTAAGGTTAGTTTTAGGTTTTAGGGTTTAGGGTTTAGGATTTAATGTTTAGGGATTAGGGTTTAGGGTTTAGGGTTTTTTTTAATTAAGTAAATTGCTAGGTTTAGGTTTATTTAGTTTATATTATATTTTTATTTAGGTATATTTTTTATTTTTATTTAGGTTTTTTTATTTTCATTTATTTTTTAGGGTTATGTTTAGGTTTATGCTTATTTTTTAGTTTAGTTTTATTTTTATTTTATTTTTTAAGTTTAGGTTTTACTTTTATTATTAGGTTTAGGGTTAGTTTTTATTTAGGTTTAGGTTTGGGTTTTTATTTTTTCTTTTTAGGTTTATATTTTTTATTTTTAAGATATTATTTTTTTATTTTAGGTTTAGCTTTATTTTTTGTTTATTTTATTATATTTAGTTTAGGTTTTAGGTTTAGTTTATTTTAGGTTTAGGTTTAGGTTTAATTTATTTTAGTTTAGTTTAGTTTACATTTAGTAGTTTAAATTTATTTTATAGGATTTAGGAGGTTAGTTTTTAGGTTAGGATTTTAGAAATGGTGTATTTTATTTAGATAAAGTTTGAAGGATTTTATTATTTTAGATGTGGAGATTTATAGCTTTATTTTTTAGATTATCAATTTAGTGTTATTTAGGTTTTTTTTAGGTTTATGTTTAATGAATTAGGATTAATAGATATTTAAAGTATTTATTAGAGGTTTAAATGGACATGTTTAGAGTAGATTTTAAGTATTATGGTGGTTATGGATTTAGTTTATTTAGAAGGTTATATTAGATTTTGCTTTAGCTTATGATTTTGTAGTTACTTTATTTAAGAAAAGAGATGTTTACTTATATGGATCTAGTAGATTTATTTTTTAAGATTTTTAGATTGTAAAGATTTAGGTTTAGTTCTAGTTATCGATTTTAGTTTTAGATTTTAAGATGAAAGGTTTAGAGTTCAAATTATTATCCTTTAATTATATGAACACAAATTATTTTAGAGGTACAGAGATTAGAATTTGGGATGTTAGGCTAACATTATGTGGGAAAAAGGGCAAGTGAAATTATGCAAGTTTTTAGATGTGCTTGGAATCGGAAAAGCTTTTTTAATAAGAATAGTTGGTATTTTTAGGAAAAGATTTAGTTATTATACTTGGTTTAGATGTTATTATTTAGATATAGTTTATTTAGCAGTTTGATGCAAAATTTAGGTTTAGTGATTTATTTAGATTAGATAGGTTTTATAAGTTTAAAGAGATGTTAGTTAGTGAGGTGTATTAGGATTAATATGCTTTTTTTAGGATATTTAGGTGGATGAGATATTTTATAAACTTTTTGAAGGTTAGTATGATTATTTTAGTTTATATTTATTTATTTTTATCATTTATTAGTTAGTTAGAAGCTTTAGAAAATGAAATGTTAGTTGTTATTTAGGTTTATGTTTAGGAGATTTTCTTATTTACAAATCTTTTAATGTCATTTTAGACTGATGATGAGTAGGTTTTGGTTTTATTTAAGAATAAAGGTGATAGTGTATTTTAGAGTGGTTAATGTTTACATTTTTTTTTAGTTTAGCATAGGATATGATGTGATAGTTTTATTGGTTTCATGAGTAGATCTATGGATTTATACAATTTTAGGGGTTTATGGAGAAGCATAGTTTAGAATTGATATTTTGATTTAGAAAGTGATAAAGTTTAGAGATGTTTTTAGGTTTAGAATAGAAAGGTTAATATTGGTTTTTATTCAAGTCTTTAGGATTTATTTATTTACTTTTACACAAGAAAGATTGACAAAATATTTTATTTTTGGATTACATCAAGGATAGTTTAAGTTATCTTTTTTACTTTAGTTATGGATCTTCTTTAGGCATTTACAAGAAGGTACCTTGGTGTGATTTTTATTATTCTTCTTATTGATAAGATTAGAGAGTCAACAAAACATGAATTATGGAGGTCAACTTTAGAGTCAAGGTTTTATTTTAAGTAGATCTTATGGAGTGTAATTTTTGGTTTAGTTAGTGTTAGTGTTTAGTCATTATAGTGGTTTAGATATTTAGGCTCTATTGTTCAAAATGATGGTGAAATAGATGGAATGTTATTAGTAGAATTCAAGTTGGATGGTTGAAGTGGAGGTTTTATGTGATAGAAAAGTTCCACTTAAACTTAAGATTTTATAAGATGGTGGTAAAACTTATGGTGGATGTTGGCCAATAAAGAGAAGCATAAGACTAAGTTAAGTGTTAGAGATGAGGATGCTTAGGTGGATGAGTGGCTTTACTCTTAGAGATAGAATATGGTATATTAGGAGTTGGAGTATGGTAGATAAGATTAAGAGTTTGGTGGTTTTAGCGTTAGGTTTGTAGTAGATATTAGATTTTTATGTTTAGGTAAAATACTTAGGTTAAGATGTATGATCTTTATTTATGATTTGACACATTTAGGACCTATAAGGATTCATGTAGTGGGATTTCTTGTTATTTATTATTGTAGTTTAAGTTTTATTTATTTTATTTTAGTTTAGTTTTATTTTATTATTTTATTTTTTAGGTTTATGTTTATTTAGGTTTTATTTTATTTTATTTATTTAGGTTTAGGTTTTGATTTTATTTTATTTAGGTTTTTTTAGTTTAGGTTTAGGTTTTATTTTAGGTTTATGGTTTAGGTTTAGGTTAGGGTTTAGGGTTTAGGTTTGGGTTTATATTTTTAGGGGTTTAGGTTTAGGTTTAGGGTTTAGTTTAGGTTTAGGTTTAGGGTTTAAGTTTAGGTTTAGGGTTTTGGGTTTTTTATTTATTTATTGGTTTAGGTTTTTTATATTTAATTTTTTTAAAATTTTTATAATTTTAATTAAGTTTAGGTTTTTATTTTATTTAGTTTATTTTATTTTTTATTTTACTTTTATTTTAGGTTTATTTTATTTTATTTAGTTTAGTTTATTTATTTAGGTTTATTTATTTTAATTTAGATTTTTTATTTTAGTTATTTTTTTAGGTTTAGGTTTCATTTAGGTTTAGGTTTATTTTTTTAGTTAAGTTTTATTTTTATTTTATTTATTAGGTTTAGATTTTATTTTTTATTTTTAAGTTTAGGTTTAGGCTTTTATTTTATTTTTTTAGGTTTAGGCTTTAGGTTTATTATGTTCTTGCAATAGGTTCTTTATTTTTTAGGGTTTAAGTTTATTATGTTTTAGGATTTAAGTTTATTTTTTTAATTTATTTAGTTTTAGGTTTAGGTTTAGGGTTTAGGGTTTAGGTTTATGATTTAGGGTTAGGGTTTTGGGTTTAGGTTTAGTTTAGGGTTTAGGGTTTAGGGTTTAGGGTTTAGGGTTTTAGGTTTAGGGTTTTTTAGTTTAGGGTTTAGGGTTTAGGGTTTAGGATTTAGGTTTAGGGTTTAGGATTTAGGGTTTATTCTTTTAAGTTTAAATGGTAGGTTTAGGTTTATTTAGTTTATCAATTATTTATTTTAGTTTATTTTATTTTTTTATTTTTTAGTTAGGTTTTTATTTTTTATGTTTATTAACTTTTTATATTAATTTTAGGTTTATTTATTTTATTTTAGGTTTATTTATTTTATTTTTTATTTTTTTAGTTTAGGTTTAGGTTATTTATTTTTTTTATTTATATTTTATTTTTAGGTTTAGGTTTTATTTTAATTTTTTTTAGTTTAGGTTTAGTTTTTATTTTTTTTTTTTAGTTTAGGTTTAGGTTTATTTTAGATTTATTTATTTTTTTTAGGTTTTGGTTTATTTTAGTTAATTTCTTTATTTATATTAGGTTTAGCTTAGTTTAGTTTATTTTAGGTTTAGGTTTAGGTTTATTTATTTTAGCTTAATTTATTTTAGTTTAGGTATTTTATATTTTATTTTTTATTTATTTTTATTTTAAGTTTAGGTTTTATTTTTTATTTATTTGTAGGTTTATTTTTTAAGTTTACATTTTTATATAATTTTTGTTTTCTTTTTTTTTTAGATTTATATTTTTATTTTATGTTTAGTTTGTATTATAATTAGGTTTTATTTGGTTTATTTTATTTTTTAGTTTAGTTTAAGTTTTATTTATTATATTTTAGTTTATTTATTTTCTTAATTTTATTTTATTTTAGGTTTAGGTTTATGTTTAGTTTAGTTTTTCTTTTATTTTATTTTTTAAGCTTTGGATTTTTTTATTTTATTTTAATTTAGGTTTATTTAGTTTTATGTTTTAGTTTGCATATTTAGGGTTTAGGTTTAGTTTTTATTTTTTATATTTAGGTTTAGGGTTTAGTGTTTAGGGTTTAATATTTTAGGTTAGGGTTTAGTTTTAGGTTTATTTAGTTAGTTTAGGTTAGTTTAGTTTAGGGTTTAGTTTTATTATTTGTTTAGTTTAGGTTTAGGTTTAGGTTTTTATTTTAGGTTAATTTTTTAGGGTTTAGGTTTAGGTTTAGTTTAGGTTTAGTTTTTTAGTTTAGGGTTTAGGTTTTAGATTTAGTTTAGGGTTTATTTTTAGTTTAGTTTAGTTTAGGTTAGTTTATTTAGGTTTATAGTTTAGTTTTTAGTTATTTTTAGGTTTTTTGGGTTTGGTTTAGTTTAGGAGTTTAGGGTTTATAGTTTTTTTTTGTAAATTAGGTTTAGGTTTTAGTTTATTTTTATTTATTTATTTTTATTTTTATTTATTTGGTTATTTTATTTTTTATTAATTTAGTTTATTTATTTAGGTTTATTTATAAGTTTAGATTTTTTTTATTTTGTTTATTTTTTAAGTTTAGGTTTAGATTTATGTTTATTTTTAGTTTAGTTTATTTTTTTTTAATTTTTTTGGTTTAGTTTATTTTTTTATTTTAGGTTTATTTAGGTTTTTTTATTTTATTTCTTAGTTTAGGTTTTTATTTTATTTTAGGTTTATTTTTAGTTTTATTTAGTTTAGGTTTAGGTTTATTTTTTATTTTATTATATTTAGTTTAGGGTTTAGGTTTAGTTTATTTTTTTTATTTGGTTTAGGATTTGTTTAGGTTTAGTTTATTTTAGTTTAGTTTATTAGTTTAGGTTTAGTTTATTTTATTTTTTTATTTTAAGTTATTTTTTTAGTTTAAGGTTTAGGTTTAACTTTTTATATTTTAGGTTTATTTTTTTGGTTTAGGTTTTAATTTATTTTATTTAGGTTTAGTTTTTTTTATTTTACATTTAGGTTTTATTTTATTTAGGTTTTATCTATTTAGGTTTATTTTATTTTTTAGTTTAGTTTAGTTTATGTTTTTCTTTATTTTATTTTAGTTTGGTTTATTTTTATTTTATTTTATTTTAGATTTAGATTAGGTTTTAAATTTGGTTTTAATTTATTTTATTTAGTTTAGTTTTTATTTATTTTATTTTTTTATTTAGTTTAGGTTTATTTTAAGTTTTTTTTTAGGTTTAGGTTTTGGTTTATTAGGGTTTAGGGTTTAGGTTTATTTAGTTTAGGTTTTATAGTTTTAGGTTTAGGTTTATTTAGGTTTAGGGTTTAGGGTTTAGGGTTTTAGGGTTTAGGTTTAGGATTAGGTTTAGGGTTGTTTATAGTTTAGTTTTAGGTTAGGGTTTTATTTTTTTATTTTAGTTTAGGGTTTAGTTTATTTTAGGGTTTAGGTTTAGGGTTTTTTGGGTTTAGGTTTAGTTTAGGGTTTATGGTTTTATTTTAGGTTTAGGGTTTAGGTTTAGTTTTTTAAAATTAGTATTTATTTATTAATTTATTTAGTTTATTTATTTTAATTTATTTGATTTTAGGTTTATTTTATTTATTTAGTTTGGTTTATTTTTTTTAAGTTTTATTTAGTTTTATTTTTAGGTTAAGGTTTAGGTATTTGTTTATTTTTAGTTTAGTTTAGTTTTATTTTTTTTATTTGTTTATTTTATTTTATATTTTTAAGTTTAGGTTTAGGTTTTTTTTTTTTTAGGTTTTAGGTTTACATTTTTTAGTTTATTTATTTATTTAGTTTATGATTTGGTTTAGGTTTAGTTTATTTAGGTTTAGATTATTTATTTATTTTTTAATTTAGTTTATATTTATTTAGGTTTAATTATTTTATTTTATTTATTTTAGGTTTAGGATTATTTTACTTTGGTTTAGGTTTATTTTATTTTTTTAGGTTTATTTATTTTTTTTAGGTTTAGTTTTTTATTTTATTTAGGTTTTTTTATGTTTAGGTTTATTTTATTTTTTAGTTTAGTTTAGGTTTTTATTTCTTTTATTTTTGTTTAATTTCTATTTTTATTTTATTTTATTTTATTTCATTATATTTTTAGGATTAAGTTTAGGTTTAGGTTTAGGTTTAGGTTTTAGTTTATTTTAGTTTAGGTTTAGGTTTATTTTATTTTATTTTATTTTTTTATTTAAAGTTTTGTTTTTTCTAATAGTTTAGGGCTTAGGTTTTATTTTTAATATATTTTTAGGTTTTATTTTTTTGGTTTATTTTTTAGGTTTAGGTTTTAGTTTTATTTTATATTACTTTAGGTTTATTTTATTTTAGGTTTAGTTTTATTTTATTTAGGTTATTATTTTTAGTTTAGTTTAGGTTTTATTTATTTTATTTTATTTATTTTTATTTTATTTATTTTAGGTTTGGTTTAGTTTTAGTTTAGTTTATGTTTTATTTTATTTTATTTTATTTAGGTTTTTTATTTATTTTATTTTTAGGTTCTATTTAGTTTAGGTTTAGGTTTTAAGATTTTTAGGATTTAGGATTTAGGGTTAGTTGAGGATTTAGGTTTGGGGTTTGGGGTTTAGGGTTTAGGGTTTATAGTTTAGGGTTTAGGTTTTAGGGCTTAGGTTTAGTGTTTAGGGTTTAGGGTTTATGGCTTTTTTAGGGTTTAGGGTTTTAGGGTTGAGGTTTAGGTGGGTTGAGGTTATAGTTTAGGGATAAGGGTTTTTTTAACATAAAACAAATTTAATTCAACATTTCTTCATTTGATTTCATCAACCAAGTATGTTTAAGTTTTACTGGCGATGACATAAATAAAAAATGATTGCGCATAGAGCAAAACCAAAGAGATAGTTACATGAGTAGGAGATCGGATCAGCAGTTCTTCATTCTCACCAATTCCCATCAGAATGATCCCAACCTCTCGAGTAGTGGGATCCACCATCATATATCTCTCCCTTCATTTATAACCACCATCGCTCCTCACCTCACCACCACGCTCACCACCACCTCCATATCCACGGCACCTCTAGATCCTCACCACCACTCAGATAACTTACCTTAGCCTCCCTTAGTCAAGAATGAGCTTGGTTTGATGTTCACATCAGGTTTTCCCATTCTTAGTGTTTAGGTTTAGGTTTAGGTTATTAGGTTATATGGTTTAAGTTTATTTTTTTAATTTATTTAGTTACTTTAGGTTTAGGTTTATGGTTTATGGTTTCAAGTATAGGGTTTAGGGTTAGGGTTTCAGGTTTAGGGTTTAGGGTTTAAGGTTTTAGGGTTTTAGGGTTTATCCTTATAGGGTTTAGGGTTTAGGGTTAGGGTTTAAGATTTAGTGTATAGGGTTTAGGGTTTTTTAGGGTTTAGGGTTTAGCATTTAGGGTTGAGGGTTGTTGGTTTAGTGTTGTAGGTGTAGGGTTTAGGGTTTAGGGTTAATTTTAAGGTTTAGGGTTTAGGGTTTTCTTTTTTTAAAAAAAAATTAAGTAAACAGGTAGGTTTAGTTTATTTAGTTTATTTTTTATTTATTTTATTTTATTTCTTTATTTTTATTTTATTTTATTATATTTTTATTTTATTTAGTCTAGTTTTTTATTTTAGTTTAGATTTTTTATTTTAGTTTATTTTTTATGTTTAGCTTTAGGTTTTTATTTTATTTTTTTAGGTTTAGGTTTTAGGTTTTATTTTGTTTATTTTTTTATTTTAGGTTTAGTTTTTTTAGCTTATGGTTTAGGTTTTATTTTTTGTTTATTTTTAAGTTTTATTTTTAGGCTTATTTTTTAAGTTTAGGTTTTTATTTAGTTTTTATTTTATTTTGTTTTAGGTTTATTTTATTTTTATTTTACGTTTAGTTTTAATTTTATTAAGTCTTTTTATTCTTAGGTTTATTTTATTTTTTTAGTTTAGCTTAGGTTTTACATTCTTTTATTTTAATTTATTTTTATTTTTTATTTTATTTTATTTTTAGGTTTAAGTTTAGGTTTTAATTTAGGTTTTAATTTTATTTTATTTTTATTTTATTTAAGTTCAGGTGTCTTTATTTATTTTATTTTTAGGTTTTATTTAGTTTTGATTTAGGTTTTTAGGTTTTTAGGGTTTAGGGGTTAGGATTTAGGGTTTTAGGGCCTAGGTTTTTAGGGTTTAGGGTCTAGGGTTAGGGTTTAGGGTTTAGGGTTTAGTTTTTTGGCTTTACAGTTTAGGCTTTTTGGGATTGAGGATTTAAGGTTTAGGGTTTACAGTTTAGGGTTTAGGGTTTATGGTTAGCTTAGGGTTTAGAGCAAGTTTAAGGTTTAGGATTTATGGTTTACGGTTTAGGGTTTTAAGGTTTTGGGTTTTGGGTTTAGGGTTTAGGGTTTAGAGTTAGGTTTAGGGTTTAGGGTTAAGGTTTTTTAATTTTTCTTTAAATTAAATAAATTGGTAGGTTTAGGTTTATTTAGTTTTTTTTTTAGTTTATTTTTTTTTACTTAGGTTTTTTTATTTAAATTTAGTTTTATTTATTTATTTTAGGTTTATTTATTTTAGTTTAATATTTAGGTTTAGGTTTAGGTTTAGTTTTAACTTTAGTTTATTTTTTAGGTTTAGGCTTTATTTTTTATGTTGAGGTTTAGGTTTAGGTTTTTATTATATTTTTTTAGGTTTAGGTTTTAGGTTTTTATTTTAGGTTTTTTTAGGTATTATTCTTTAGTCTAAGTTCAGGTTCATTTTTTAGTTTATTATATTTTATTTAGTTTAGGTTTAGGTTTAGGTCTAGGTTTAGTTTATTTTAGGTTTAGGTTTTATTTATTTTAGTTTAGTTTAGTTTATGTTTTAGGTTATTTTATTTTTATTTTAGGTTTAGTTTTTTTAGTTTAGAGTTTAGGTTTTATTTTTTTATTTATTTTTTTGGTTTAGCTTTTATTTAGTTTTATTTTATTTTATTTTAGGTTTATTTTATCTTTAGTTTAGGTTTATTTATTTTATTTAGGTTTTATTTTTAGTTTAGTTTAGGTTTTATTTAATTTTAATTTAGTTTTAATTTTTTTGTTTTTTTTAGGTTTAGGTTTAGGTTTAGGTTTTAGTTTAGGTTTTTGTCTTTTTTATTTATTTTATTTTTAGGTTTTATTTAGTTTTGCTTTAGGTTTCTAGGTTTTTAAGGCTTAGGGTTTGGGGTTTAGTGTTTAAGGTTTAAGGTTTAGGGTTTAGGGTTTAGGGTTTATGTTTTGGGGTTTAGGGTTTAAGGTTTAGAGTTTTATGGTTTAGGGTTTAGGGTTTAGGATTTAGGTTTTAAGGTTTTAGGGTTGTAAGTTTAGGATTTAGGGTTGTAGTTTTAGGGTTTAGGGTTTAGGAATTTTTTAATTTTTAATTTTATTTTTTTTATCTTCTTAATTTTTTTAAATTAAGTAAACTGTTAGGTTTTGGTTTATTTAGTTTATTTTTTTAATTATTTTAGTTTATTTTATTTTTTATTTCTAATTAGGTTTATTTTTATTTTTATTTAGTTTAGTTTATTTATTTTAGTTTTTTTTAGGTTTAGGTTTAAGTTTATTTTTTAGTATAGTTTTATTTTTATTTTATATTTTAAATTATGTTTTATTTTTTATCTTTTGGTTTATGTTTAGATTTTTAATTTATTTTTTTAGGTTTAGGTTTTAGGTTTTTATTTGAGGTTTATTTTTAGCTAATATTTTTTTACTTTAGGTTTAGGTTCATTTTTAGTTTATTTTATTTTATTTAATTTAAGTTTATGTTAGGTATTGTTTATTTTAGGTTTTGGTGTATGTTTTGTTTATTTTAGTTTAGTTTATTTTAGTTTAAGTTTAGGATTATTTTATTTTTATTTTAAGTTTAGTTTTTTTTTAGTTTAAGTCTCGTTTTATTTTTATTTATTTTTTAGGTTTATTTTTTTAGGTTTAGTTTTATTTAGTGTTTATTATATTTTAGGTTTATTTTATTTTAGGTTAGTTTATTTTAGTTAGGTTTTAATTTTTTAATTTAGTTTAGGATTTTATTTATTTTAGTTTAGTTAATATTTTTTATTTATTTTTTTAAGGTTTTTTGGTTTAGTTTAGGTTTTAGTTTATGTTTTTATTTATTTTATTTATTTATTTATTTTAATTTTAGTTTAGGTTTTATTTATTTTATTTTAGGTTTCATTTAGTTTAGGTTTAGGTTTTTTATAGGGTTTAGGTTTAGGTTTTAGGTTTATTTTTTTATGTTTTATTTTTAGTTTACATTTAGGTTTATTTTTTAGTTTATTTTATTTTATTTAGTTTAGGGTTTATGTTTAATTTATTTTTTGGTTTAAGTTTAGGTTTATTTATTTTAGTTTAGTTTATCTTAGTTTAGGTTTAGGTTTATTTTATTTTATTTATTTTATTTTATTTTGGTTAAGTTTTATTTTTAGTTTAGGGTTGGGTTTTATTTTTATTTATTTTTTTAGGTTTTATTTTAGTATATTTTTAGTTAGGTTTTTTAGGTTTTATTTATTTGTTTTTTTTTTTATTTTTTATTTTACATTTAGTTTTATTATATTTAGGTTCTATTCTTAAGCTTTATTTTATTTTTAGTTTAGTTTAGGTTTTATTTATTTACTTTATTTTATTTAGTTTTATTTATTTTATTTTATGTATAGGTTTCATTTTTAGTTTAGGTGTTGATTTGATTTGATTTTATTTTATTTAGGTTTAGGTTTTTTATTTATTTTATTTTAGGTTTTATTTACAAGGTTTAAGTTTTATTTTAGGGTTTAGGGTGGGTTTAAGGTTTAGGATTTAGGGTAGGATTTGGGTTTAGGTTGTAGGTCGTACATTTAGGGTTTAGGATTTTTTTTAAAAAATTAAGCAAACTAGTTTAGGTTTATTTAGTTTATTTATATTTTAGTTTATTTTATTTTATTTTATTTATGTTTATTTTTATTTTTTATTTAGTTTAGTTAGTTTATTTAAGTTTATTTATTTTAGATTAGGTTTATTTATTTTAGATTATTTTTTTTGATTAGGTTTATGTTTATTTAGTTTTTAGTTTTTTTTTGTATGTTTAGGTTTTTTTCTTACAAGATTTATTTTTTATTTTTTTTAGGTTTAGTGGTTTTTATTTTAGGTTTATTTTTAGTTTATTTTAGGTTTATTTAGTTTTATTTTTATTTTATTTAGTTTAGGTTTAGGTTTTATTTTAAGTTTAGGTTTATGTATTATTTATTTTAGCTTATTTAGGTTTAGGTTTATTTTAGTTTGTTTATTTTAGGTTTAGGTTTTTTTTATTTAGGGTTTAGGTTTATTTTTATTTATTTTTTTATTTGTTTAGGTTTATTTAGTTTTATTTTATTATTATTTTAGGTTTATTTTATTTCACTACATATAGTTTTTTAGTTTATTTAGGTTTTATTTCAATTTATTTATTCTAAGTTTATGTTTTATTTTATTTATTTTAGTTTAGTTTTGTTTTTTATTTTATTTTGGTTTAGGTTTTCTTATTTATTTTATTTTATGCTTTATTTAGTGTAGGTTTAGGTTTTAGCTTTGGGGTTTAGGGTTTTAGGGTTAAAGGGCTTAGGGTTTAGTTTTTAGTAGGGGTTTAGGGTTTAGGGTTTAGGTTTTGGGGTTTTGGATTTTGGGTTTAGGGTTAGGTTTTAGTTTTTAGGGTTTAGGGTTTAGGATTTTAGGATTTAGGGTTTAGTGTTTAGGGTATTTAGGTTTTAGGATTTAGGGTTTTGTGTTTAGGTTTTAGCTTTAAGGTTCAGCTTTTAGTTTAGGGTTTTTGGTTTTCTTTAACAGAGAACCAATTCAGATTCAACATTTCATCTTTTCAATTTAATCAACTAAGAACACACTAAGTTTTCTAGGACACAAGCATTATAGATCAAAATGCAGAGCAAATAAAACCCTAGATAACTAGAGTCTCAGAAGACACAGTATAAGCGAGACGTCACCGATCTTCCATTTGTCCAATTCCCATCAAAACCACTACCTCTAGTAGCGGGATCCACCATCATATCTGATCTCTCCTCTGCCACCACAGATAACCAAAATCGCTCCTCTTGCCTCCATAACCACCACTGCTCTGACCACCACCTCCATATCCACCATCACCTCTAGATCCCCCACCACCACTGTAATAATTGCCACCTCCGCCTTCACCTCCACCGCCAGATCTAGACTGAGCTTGGTTAACTGTGATGTTCCTGCCGTCAAGGTTCTTCCCATTCTTAGGGTTTAGGTTTAGGTTTAGATTTTTTAAGTTTTAAGGTTTAGGTTTATTTTTAAATTTATTTAGTTACTTTAGGTTTAGGTTTAAGGTTTGGGATTTAGAGTTTAGGGTTTATGGTTTGGGTTTAGGGTTTAGGGTCAAGGTATTAGTTTTTAGGGTTTATGCTTTTTTTAGGTTTAGCTTTTGGTTTTAGGGTTTAGGATTTATTTAGGGTTGTAGGTTTATGTTTAGGGTTTAGGGTTTAGGTTTAGTATTTAGGGTTTCAGTTTTATTTAATTTTAGTTTTTTATTTTATTTTATTTTTTAGCTTTACTTTTTATTTAGTTTATATTACTTATTTTAGGTTTATTTATTTTTTAGGTTTTTATTTTAGTTTATTTTAGGTTTAGTTTAGGTTTAGGTTTAATTTTATATTTGGTGAGTTTTATTTCTAATATATTTTTAGGTTTAGGTTTATTTATTATTTTAATTTTAGGTTTAGGTTTTATTCTATTTTTTAGATTTAGGTTTCAGATTTTTATTTTAGGTTTACAACTAGGTTTTATTTTTTATTTTTTTTAGTTTATTTTATTTTATTTAGTTTAAGTTTAAGTTTAGGTTTTATTTATTTTAGTTAGTTTATTTCAATTTAGGTTTAGGTTTATTTTATTTTATTTTTATTTTAGGTTTAGGTTTTTTTTTTTTAGTTTAGGTTTTATTTTTTTTATTTATTTTAAAGTTTTTTTAATGTTTATATTTTAGGTTTAGGTTTTTATTTAGTTTTTTTTTATTTCATTTTAGGTTTATTTTATTTTTATTTTATGGCTAGTTTTTATTTTATTTAGGTTTTTTATTATTAGGTTTATTTTATTATTTAGTTTAGTATAAGTTTTTATTTATTTTATTTTAGTTCATTTTTATTAGTTTATTTTATTTTTAGGTTTAGGTTTAGGTTTTTATTTAGGTTTTTATTTTACTTTATTTTTATATTTTATTTAGGTTTAGGTTTATTTATTTATTTTATTTTTAGGTTTAATTTAATTTAGATTTAGGCTTTTAGGTATTTTGGGTTTAGAGTTTAGGGTATAGGGTTTAGGGTTTAGGGTTTTTTTTTTTAGGGAAACCCTGTATAGGGGGAATTTTATTGCCACAAAAAAGGGGTTACAAGGTCCTTAAAGGGGACAAACTCCAGAACTACTGCTCAAAGAGCTACAATCAGCCTAGGGAGTAAATCCCCTATCTAAGTACATCCAGAAGCAAAAGAAAAGAGTAAAGCAAGCAAAAAGATACAAAGTGATTAACAAAAGTAAGCAAAGGAAGGATGAGGGCCAATGTTCTCAGAAGTGAGAATGCTATGAGCAACCCGCATGAGAAAAAGAGAAAAGCACCGCAAGATTGTAGACGAAGAAGTTAGAGGCTTAAAGTAGAGAAAATGATAAGTGAGAGCAAAGAAAATCAAAAAATGGTAATAATAAACAAGTGGGATAGAGGAGGCTCACACACCAAGTTGGGGTAGATGCAAATATGAGCATCCAAACTTCAGCAGAAGGGTTACATCAGAAGATCTACTACCAAACCAAAATGGAGTGAAAGCGTCACAACCATCATAGCCAACAAACCTGTATAGCAGCCATTTGATGAGGATCTTTTGAGCCAAAATACCTACAAGGATAGGCAAAGCCAAATATATGTCAAATATATGTCATCATATTAGGCTCCATGGCATGATAATCCCAACTCAAATGAAAGAGAGACATCAATGTCAGGTCATCCATATTGGAAACCAGATCTAAAGAATAATAAACAGCAAATTTTGAAATCTGCTGCAAACCAGCCAGGCAAAGATAAGAGTAAGGAATTAACCCCATTCCAATCCTATAGGACATTAATAAATATACATTCTTGGTAAACAGTCCAGTAAGAAGGTCAGGGTTATTTCCCATCAAAAGATAAGCAAAGAATGTAAGTAATGCAGCTCTTAACAACCTCCTAGTTTCAAAAAATTGAAAACAAGAATTATAAAGGGAAACAACATACCCCAAGCCCAAATTACCACAGAAATGGAAGTACAACAAGAGATAAGAAGAAATGTAAAGCCTCCCCACCATAGACAAATCTAGTAAGAGACAATCGAGATAACACCACGTAAATAGTTTCCTTATGATCAAAGTCATTAATCCAGTCACCAACAATATTGAGAGTAATAGCAAGGTGGCCATAAATCCACCCAATGAGATTAAACAATGCAAAGATTAAAATCAAGAGAGGCAAAAGTATAGTCACAATGATTTGCACAAATGTAGCATAAGCTAGAGGGAAAAATAGAAACACATGAAGTAGTCAAATGCTAACAAAAACAAAGCCAATAATCAAATTGTGCAGAAACAACCAACAACCACAAAACAACTCAGGATAAGGGAAACAGCATACCCAAGCCCAAATGACCATAGGAAATGGGAGGACAACAACAGATAAGAAGAAGGTAAAGGGATATGATAACAGCAAAAACCCAAAATCCCAAAACCAGAATGGGTAGAAAATAACCGAGAACCATAAAGACATCCTGCTTGATAAAGGACCCAAAAATCCAAAGGCCATTAGTGTAAGCAATAATGCAATTATTACCCCCACCAAATTTAAGCAAAATAACATCAAAATTAGTCTGCAAAATAGGATAGACAACCACAGTAGAAGGAGGCTGAACATAAGATTCAATGATCCATAATAGCCAACCACCAAGATAGAATAGAACAGCAAGTTGGCCAACAACCAACCCCACCAAATGGAAGATGATTTCCAAATAGAGAGGGAAAAGGCCTGGCCAAGGCAAGCTAAGTAGAAAATGTAGCAACAAGTGAAATCAGCTGCAGGCCCAATAGAAAATCCCTTCCAGAAATAGGAAAATTGGCTTGCAGCTAAATCCACAACCACGGGGTAGGCAAACTGAGAAGCCATGAAGAAGACCTGATTCTATAAGGAGATAAGAATAAACAAGAAAACACATTCCTGGCAGAAAGGGGAAAATAAAATAGCCAAAGAAATTAGCAAAACAATAGCACCCTGCTGAATAAGAAAGACAACCCCAGAAGTAGCTAGCTGAACAAAGGAATCAAAGATCCAGAGAAGCCAACAAACAAGATAATAAAGAACAGCAAGTTGGCCAAAGAACCACCTAATACAAATAGACAATTCCTTAGAAAAAACCTAGAAAGAACCAACAAAAAAACCTTGACAGAAGTCAAACTAAAAAACCAATAAGAAAGTCCAAACCTGCAAGGAGATAAGGATAAACAGGAGAAAATAGAAACTCTCCTCACAGGTTGGAAGAAAGAGGTTACCCAAAGCAATCAGCAAAGCAACTCCAAAGGCACCCTATTGGACAAGATGGACAACACCAGAAATAGCTTGCTGAAAAAGGAGTCCAGGATCCAGATCATCCAACAACCAAATGAAAATTAATAGCAAATTGGCCAAAAAACAATGCAAATATACAAACAAAAAAGTAAAGTCAAAGGATAAAAGCTAGCTCAAACGAGATGATCAAGAAGACCCCAAACGCTAATAAAAGAGACAAGCAACAAAGCAAAAGCCTTCAAACATTCAATAACCTCAAAAGGTCCTTGATCAAGACAAAAAACCCCTAAGCATAAGCTAAAATCCAATTAATGGTAATCATAGTCACAATTTTAATAGAGCTAAAGGGAGAAGACAAAAAGATTAGGTGAGCAGCCCGTAAGCAAAGAAAAGTTAGTCAAGATAAAATAAAATAAACAACCAAAAACCACAAGGTTATCCCGCAAATAGATATTAATTACAACAAAGGAAGTGACGCCTACATAGGATGGGAAGAGGGATTAACATTACCAACAAACCAACCCTAAGAGCAGTTTGCATGACAAAAGGCCCAAAAATCCAACAACCAAACATTAAAACATCAGAATAAATATTGCATCCTACTCAATAAACACTAGGAAGTAACATTGATACAACATAGGTTACTAAGTGGTTCCAAGCAGTTTCATCTTTGACAACTAACAAGACACAAAATTTAATGCCAGTAGCTAATCCCACAGCATCAATAAAATTGGAAATTCAGAGGTAATTCCAACCCATAATAAAGAGAAGAATATCGATAAGAGATCAACAGAAGGGATATAAGCATTGATGCAATGATCCCAGATTATAAATCCACAAAAAGGAAAGAAATATGTCCCTATTGATCAAAAAATACAGCATCAACAAATAGAGCATTAAGTAGTAGATCTCCCTCCAGCAATGAGTAAACCCCTTATCATTAGACAATGGAGGTAGCATTGACAGTAAGACCCCAATCAAGATTGGGGATAGTAAACCAATAGATGTTACACATCAAAGAATTGACCAAGTGGGAGTATTAGATGATGCATCAGATATTTGAGAGGTACAACAACACTTTATCAGTGTAAGTAACAAAAGTAGGAAGCCCCAAATTAAAGGAAATACAATTAAACCAATAACATGTCACGTAAATCAAAATAGCAAGTAGTATCAAACATCAAAGAAAACCAAGAGAACAACAACATCAATATAAAATGGGCATTCGCTAAATGATATTGAACCAGATCAATCCCATAGGTTAAATTCGAGATAAGGGAGCCCGATTGTCCAAATTAACCAAGCCACGCAAATGTTTAGTAGGGTGAGTTGATCAAAGATTAGACTATCCAATCTAGCTCCCGATTGGCAAGGTAATCAACACATGCATTACCCTCGCGCCATACATGAGTGATGTTAAAATTAAATTGGGTAAGAAGAGCTCTAGTTTGCTTGAGAATGTAGTACAATTCAGTGTTGCTCATTTTGGTGGAAGTCAAAAGATTAATCAGTAGAAGGTCATCCACCTCAATCCAAATATTGAGCCAACCATTTTGAATGCAAATCTCACGAGCTTTGTACACTATCATAAGCTCAGCAAAAGGAACAGAGCAAGAATTAAGAGGGTAAGCAAAAGCACATTGGACTTTACCATTAAGATTTCTAAAAATACCACCACAGCCTGAACCTTTATGAGAGATAGAGCCATCAGTGTTAATTTTAATAGTATGATCATGAGATTTTACCTAATAAACAATCTTGTCATTTCTACAATAGGGTTGATCCGGTAAGTTAAGACCCAATTTATTGGCCACAAATTTACAACCTTTGAATTGTTTGTAGTGAATGAGATTGGCATTAAACAAGTCACAAATTTTGTTTTAATTCTAGCAATTATCCTCATGTGGTTCGGGATCTCATGATGTTTTGCATCATTTCTGATCCATATGAACCAAATAAGAGTGATAGCTTATGACTTTAATGTAACCTTTAATAGTGTTGTCAAAATAAACTTCAAGAAGTTGATATAAAGTTAGGGAGCCATTGAAAATGATAATGTTAAAGAGATCATCATACCAAATCCAAAGTTTAGAAGCAATGGCCCCGTAACAAATACATGATTCACATTCTCAATGTGAAAGATTGACATTTTGAAGGTAATTGAAAATCCTTTACCCCACAACAAGGAGTCAACAGGATGAAGTTTTTCAAAATACGAAGTAAGAGAACAAGAAGTAGGGATAGTTATTCCAAAGTTTGAAACACATTGGAAGAATCATGAGTTTTTTTAATGTGAAGCCAAACATTTTTAAAGTTGAAATCACCATTCTGTAAGAGCTTAAAAAGGATCTAATCTTGATTGGTAGGAATGATAGGAATAGTAGTAAGTTTGTTCAAAAGAAAAGAAGGAATATAATCAAGAAGCTTACTATTATTCCACATATTATTCTAGATTTCACTTTAATAGCAAGTGGAATGGGTAGAGAGTAAGTCATCAATGGACCCACATCCACTCCGTTATCTTGCCAAAAGAAGGAGGAGCCGAGTTAATCCCCAAAAAAAATTAAGGATTCTCAGATCCCATTTGACGGAACAAAGTCTTTTCCAAACAGGAGAGTCTCCCACTTTATAGGGACAAATGAGGGGGTGCTTACCCCGACAATATTTAGTAGTCATGAAATTAGCCCAAAGACTATTACTCCTAAAATTCCACCAGTTTATAGGAAAAGGCGGATAGCTTCTTTGATTGGCTTACATCCAAGACCACCTTCAAGAGAGTGCCAACTTTTAAACCAAGAGGTCCAGTGCATTCTTTTATAGAGTTATTAGAGCCCCAAAAAATTTGTTAGAGACGCCAATTTAATGAAGAAATGGTCGGCACAAATGGTTTGGATGAGATATA
The DNA here is from genome assembly GCA_021442155.1 of Cymbidium sinense. Classification (NCBI taxonomy): domain Eukaryota; kingdom Viridiplantae; phylum Streptophyta; class Magnoliopsida; order Asparagales; family Orchidaceae; genus Cymbidium; species Cymbidium sinense. Next base: position 49,613 of record JAKCPB010001200.1, on the reverse strand, counting down.
AAGGCATGGAATTAAGAGTGCTCTTAATCAAGGTGAGCCTACCACCAAAAGAGAGTAAATGAAATTCCCAAACAGAAATTTTATTAGAGATTTTCTAGATAAGATCATCAAAAAGATGAGATCTTTTCTGACCTTTAAAAAGCGCAGCCCTGAGATAATTAATAGGAAGTTGATGTTGCTAAAATTAGTAATTCTGGAGATTTGATTGAGCCTATTGGTAGGATTTTAGCGAAGGAATGAAACAACATTTTCCTTCATTGAGAAAGAGACCACTTTCTTTGCCAAACTCATTTAAAAGGTTCTTAATAGTTTTAATGTGAATAGAGGCATTGCAAAAGATTATAAAATCATTAGCAAAGATGAGAAACAGGGAGACCACCATGAGTTTTAAAAAACATGGTAGGATTTTATTGAAAAGATCATTCGTCCTCAAAATATATTCAACAAAGAATAATAAAAGAGAGGGTGAAAGTTCTCCTTGTCTCAAGCCATGCCTTGAAGTAAAGAAACCAGGGACTCACCATTCATATAACAGAGAACCAAACATTGGTAATACGCTTTTGATGAGGCGATGAAATTATCGAAAACCCAAACAAATGTAAGATTTGAAAGAGGAAATCCCACGAGAGTTTATCAAAAGCTTTAGAGATGTCCGCTTGAGGAGGATGTTGCCACCTTAGTAGAACATCAATGTCATGAACCAGCTCTTGGGCTAGAAGGATATTGTCGATATAGCTCTATTTTTAACAAAGCCAGGTTAGGAGAAATAATTTTAGGGAGCAGCAGACTTATCTTATTATTAATTAATTTAGCTATGAGTTTTTGAAAGAAGGTGCAAAGGCTGATTGGTCTAAAATCTCCCCAAGAATCAGGATTATTAGTTTTGGGAATAAGGACAATAAGTACTAGAAAAGTATCTAGGTAAAGAGGCCATCAAAGAAGTCAACACAAGCATCAAAAGGTCGACTTAATAAAAGGCCAACAATGCTGAAAGAAATGGGTCGAGTAGCTAGAACAGTCGTGTTCATGCTATTGAGAGTACTACTAATCTCACCAGAGACAAAGTGAGTAAATAATTTTCATCATTAGTAATCATAGATGAGAGGTTTCTAAGGAGGGTTAATGTTTAATAATTTTGAAAATTGTATGACGAATCTTTAATTTCATTATTATCGATCCAGCTACCGTTAATATTTTTTATTTTGAATAGAGTTTAAGAAAAGAGCATGAAAATACCTTGTATTTCTATCACCATCAATATGTTTGCCGCCTTTTGATGCCGAAGTTTCTCCATATTCGATAATTTATCAAGTTATCTTTAGCTGTTCAACTCATTGCTTACTAGAACCGCTTAAAGATCTTCAAGGAGCAAACTAATGTTCATAATTTTGAGATTGGCAAAAAGATTTTTAAAATGATGCTTGTTCCACCAATTTAGGTTTTGTTTAAGTCTTTTGAGCTTAAGCCAAAGATGAATCATGCCTTTAACAGAATTGTCCGTGTGAATAGGGGCCATCCAATTAATGGAAACAACATTAATGAAATCATGATGTTGGGTCCACATATTTTGGAATCTAAAAGGAGTAGGGGAGGAAAGATTACTGTAAGAAGTTTTGATAGAGATCAAAAGTGGAGCATGGTCAGAAAAAGTTTTGCTCAAATGCTCAACAGAAGTTAGGGGCCATTGATTGATCCAAAGGGAATTAAAGAGGGTCCTATCAAGCCACTGCCAAAGTCTAGAGTTATGCCACTTATAGTCAGAGTTAGAAAAACCAATATCAATCATGTTGCAATCGAGGATCATATTAGAGAAATCTTCCATGGAATGGATGGAGAAGCCTCCCTCCTTTCCGAAGCGATAATAGTGTTGAAATCACCCCAACCAACCGTGGTTTGTTAACCGAGGAGGCTAAGGTTCTTAAGTGATTCCAAAGGATGTTCCTACCACTCTATTACAAGAAGCATAGATAAAGGAACCAAGAGCGTAAAATTCACCCAATGAGATTTGAACATTAACCAATTATTCGAGATCATCAAGGATAGAAATGTTGATTAAATTATTCCAAAAAACTTTATGACTAATATTATAAAGAAATTTTGAAAGCGTTCTAGCAACATGGGTGATCTTAGAAGAGTGAATGAATGGCTCAATAACAACAAGTAAGGCTATGTTATGAGTGACAAAAGGCTCTAACACGACAAGGACAAGTGAGAGTCCTAATACCCCAAACATTCCAAATAAGAAAATTGATCATAATAAGGTGGAAGGAAAAGAAAAGAGATAATGGAAAAATTGAAGGAGAAGAAAAAGAGAGCATGAAGCAATTATTTATGGGAAGTTAGAGAAGATCGTGGTTCTAGTGAGCTATTAAGGAACATTCTAGCTTTAAGGGATTTTTTTTAATAACATTTTGAAAAGGCCTATCTATGTCCAATGTATCTCCATCAGAAAGGGAGTGGTTGGTGATATTCGTAATAGGAGCAAGATTCGTGAAAGCATTCCTAATGGTGATTTCTCCTTCTTTGGTATCGAAAGTTAGGAGAAATTGGATTAGCATGGATATCACTCTGTAGGTAATAGAAGGAGAGGTTGTGACACATTAATAGCACAAATTTCATTCTCATTTCCATGATGATTATTCAGATTTTGGTCCATCACCAAAGTATCAACATTTTTCAGAACAATTCCATAATTAGTTTTGAGATTTTGATCCAACTTGAGATTCCCATTCAAATCACCATTATGATTCATATGAGTCAAGGGATTATCTTGTGATGCCAAATTATTACAAGTAGGTGTAATGTTAATTAAGTTATCATTAGTTTCCTCACAAACCACATTATCATTATTTTTACCGCTCGATTGTTCTCCAATAGAAAATCATAGTAAAGGAGTAGGGTAGAGGGTGAGTTCCATTTTGAGTATAGGCACATAAGAACTTATTGGTTTTCATTTCCTAGAGTGGGATTAGATCCAACAATTTATTCTTTTAAGATTTGGGTGTAACACAAAGTATTCGTGAGTGATCATGACCATGGATCTTAAAGTGTAAAAAATAGAAATTTTCAAATTCCACTTTCGATTATACCCAAATTTTTCTGAACCGATCCAAACTTCTTTAGGGGTACTTTTGGTAATATCAATCTCAACCAAGATACGGCAAGATGATGGAGATCTCAGGGTGGCTTGATCAATTTGAAGGGGCCTACCAAAGAGAGCCCCAACTACAAATAGGACTTGATGGGTAAATATAATGTATCCTCATATTTGGAAAGGCTAGCCATAAAGGAACAATGGGGATTCCTCTTGACATCAAAAGAGGTGACCATTTCAAGAGCCTCATTTGACAATTGTACACAAAGTAAGAGCGACGAGCAAAGACTCTTGAGTAGTCTAAATCATTTGATAACTGAATAAGGATATGCCTAGGATCGATCAACCCGATAGTGAAGACTCTCGAAATCTATAGGCTATGAAAGAAGGATCGAATATTGTTTAGAGTCAGGTGATGTAAGGAAAATTTTCCAACTAATGAAAATTCAAAGGGCTTTGCCAATTTTTCCACATCAAGATCTGAGCACATTACAAGATTCCATGGAAGGAAGTTGAGATTGTTAACCAAAGCATTAGAACACTTATAATGCATCCTTGAAGGACTTAATGAGCAATAATGGATGGAGTCGGATCCAAATTACCTTGTAGATTGAAAGGCTTAGCCGATGCCTCCAAGTTCGATGAGCTCGATTTTGCGGAAAGTGGTGCCTCTGCCATTGTAAGATCAAGGAAAAATCACATAAGGGGCCAAACCAAGAGCAATAAACCGAAAATACTGATCGGGAAGGCCAGGAGCAAACTACAAGAAAATGAAAGGAACATGAAATTGAGATAGCCGAGAGGAGAGGGGAAGATTTTTTTTGGTTTAGTTTAGTTTAGTTTGGTTTGTTTAGGTTTGGTGGTTTTGGATTTATGGTTTAGGTTTAGTTTAGGGTTGTTTAGTTTAGGTTTTAGGTTTAGGGTTTAGTTAGGTGGTTTGGGGTTAGTTTGTGGTTTAGGGTTTAGGTTTTAGGTTTGGTTTGGTTTGTGGTTTGTGTGGTTTATTTTAGTGTTAGGGTTTAGGGTTTTGGGTTTAGGGCTGAGTATAAGGTTTAGATTTGGTTGATTTCTGTTAGGGTTAATATGGTTTAGGCCCCATAGCATTTAATACAATTATATTATTCTTTCATATTCAAGGTTGAATAAAGGCAGAGCTCGACTACTCTAAATCCTAAATCCTAAACCCTAACCCTAACCCTAAACCCTAAACCCTCAACCCTCAACCCTAAAACCCTAAACCATAAAAACCTTAAACCCTAAAGCCTAAACCTTAACCTTAAACCTTAAAACCTAAACTAACCCTAAACTCTAAGCTAACCCCAAATCCTAAACCTTAAACCCTAAAAACCCTAAACCTTAAAGCCTAAACCTAAATCTTAAACCCTAAACACTAAACCCTAAACCTAAACCCTATACCCTAAACCCTAAACCCTAAACCCTAAACCCTAAACCTTAAAAACCTAAAAACCTAAACCTAAACTAAATAAAACCTAAAATAAAATAAAAATTAAAATAAAATAAAAACCTAAACTAAAACCTAAACCTAAACCCAAAAGAATAAAATAAACTAATAAAAATACACTAAAATAAAATATGTGAAAACCTAAACTAAACTAAAAAAATAAAATAAACATAAAAATAAAAAACCTAAAAAACTAACTAAAAAACTAAATAAACAAAAGTAGAAATGTTGAATCTAAATTTGTTCTCTGAAAACCCAAAAACCCTAAACCCTGAACTAAAACTTGAAACCTAAACCTAAAACTTAAACCCTAAACCGCAAACCCTAAACCCTAAACCCTAAACCATAAACCCTAAACACTAAAACCATAAACCCTAAACCCTAAACCCTAAACTCTAAACCCTAAACCCTAAACCCAAAAAAAACCCATAATACCTAAATCCTAAACCCCAAAACCTAAACCATGAACTAACCCTAAACCTTAAACTAACCTTAAACCCAACCCTGAAAAGATAAAAACCTAAACCTAAACAAAATAAAGCCTAAAGATAAAATTAATAAAAAATCTAAACCAAAATAAAATAAAAACACAAACTAAAACCTAAAACCTACACCTAAACCTAAACCTAAAAGAAAAAAAAATAAAAATAAAAACTAAACTAAAATAAAATAAATAAAAACCCAAACTAAACTAAAAAATAAAAAACTTAAATAAAATAAAAATAAACCTAAAATAAAAATAAAATAAACCTAAAATAAATAAAATAAAAACCTAAACCTAAAAAAAACATAAAAATAAATAAAAAATAAAATATAATCCTTAAACTATAAAAAACCTAAACCAAAAATAAAAAAAATAAACCTAAACCTAAAGTAAAACAAATTAAACTAAAATAAATAAAACCTAAACCTAAATCTAAAATAAACTAAACCTAAACCTAAACCTAACCTGATAAAATATAATAAATTAAAATAAACCTAAACCTGAACTAAAAAATAAAACTTAAAAATAAACCTCAAATAAAAACCTAAAACATAAACATAAGAAAATAAAATAAAAGCCTAAACCTAAACCTAAAAATAAAAAATTAAACCTAAACCTAAAAAATAAAATAAAAACCTAAACCTAAACCTAAAAATAAAAAATAAAACTTAAACTTAAAAAAGAAAATAAAAATAAAACTCAACTAAAAATAAACATAAACCTAAACCTAAAACTAAAAAAATAAACTAAAATAAAAAACCTAAACTAAAATAAATAAACCTAAAATAAATAAACTAAACTAAATAAAAATAAAAAATAAACATAAATAAAAAAAATAAAATAAACTAAAACAAATAAAAAATAAACTAAATAAATAAAAGAAGAAATGTTGAATATGAATTTGTTCTCCATTTAAAAGAAAACCCAAAACCCAAAACTAAACTAAAACTTGAACCCTAAACCAAAAACCTAAACTTAAACCCTAAACCCTAAATCCTAAACCCTAAACCTTCAAACACTAAACCCTAAAACCTAAACCCTAAACTCGAAACCCTAAACCCTAAACCCTAAACCCAAAAAAAGCCTAAACCCTAAACCCTGAACTCCGAACCCCAAACCATAAACCCTGAACACTAAACCCTAAACTAACCCTAAACCCTAAACCCTAAAAAATATAAACTAAAATCTAAACTAATAAAACCTAAAATAAAATAAATAAAAAATTCAAACAAAAAAATAATAAAATATAATAAAATAAAAACATAAACTAAAACCTAAACCTATACCTAAACCTAAACATAAACCTAAAAGAAAATAAAATAAAAATAAAAACTAATATAAAATAAAATAAATAAAAACATAAACTAAACTAAAAAAAAAATAAAAAACTTATATAAAATCAAAACTAAACCTAAAATAATTAAAAAAAAACCTAAAATAAGAAAAATAAAAATAAAACGTAAACCCTAAACTAAACTTAAACAATAAACCTAAAAATAAAACATAAACCCTAAATTAAATCAAAAACCTAAACCTAAAATAAAAATAAAATAAACCTAAACCTAAACTAAAATAAACAAAACCTATACCTAAACCTAAAATAAACTAAACCTAAACCTAAACCAAAATTAAATAAAATAAAATTAATTAAAAATAAACCTAAACTAAAAAATAAAACCTAAAATAAAAACCTAAAACCTAAACTTAAAAAAAATAAAATAAAAAGCTAAACTAAACATAAAACTAAAAATAAAACTAAACTAAAAAATAAAATATAAATAAAACTAAACTAAAATAAACCAAAAACCTAAACAAACATAAAAGAAAACTAAAATAAAACTAAACTAAAATAAATAAACCTAAACTAAATAAACTATACTAAATATAAATATAAATAACCCTAAATCAATTAAAATAAATAAAAAATAAACTAAATAAACCTAAACTGATGAGTTTACTTAATTTAAAAAATAATAAAAAATAAAAAAATAAAAAACCCTAACCCTAAACCCTAAACCCTAAACCCTAAAACAAACCCTGTTCCCTAAACCTACAACCCTAAACCCTAAATCCTAAACCCTAAAATCCTAAAATCCTAAACCCTAAACCCTTAAACCATAAACCCTAAACCCTAAACCTTGAACCCTAAACCCTAAACACAAAAACCTACAACCCTAAATCATAAAAATAAATCCCAAACCTAAACCCTAAAGCCTAATCCAAACCCTAAACCCTAAAACTAAATAAACCCTAAACCTAAACCCCAAAAAACCTAAAATTAAAATAAGCTAAATAAAACCTAAAATTAAAAAAATATAAAATAAAGTTAAATTAATTAAAATAAATTAATAAAAATAAACTAAACTAAATAAACCTAAACTAAAAACCTAAACCTAAAAACAAAATAAATAAAAAATAAAAAAATAAAAACAAAACTAAATAAAAAGAAACCTAAACTAAACTAAATAAAATAAAATAAACCTAAAAAAAATAAAAAAAAAATAAAATAAAAAATAAAAAATAAAATAAACCTAAAATAAAATAAATAAAACCTAAATAAAAACTAAACTAAAAACCTAAAAAAAAATAAAAATAAAAAACAAAATAAACTAAAAAAAAAAATAAACCAAAAAATAAAAAATAAAAAATAAACCTAAACCTAAACTAAAATAAAAAAAAAAACCTAAACCTAAAAATAAACTAAAGCTAAACTCTAAACTAAATAAATTAAAATAAACTAAAATAAACCTAAACCTAAACTAAAAATAAAACCTAAAATATAAACTATAAACCTAAACCTAAAAAAATAAAATAAAATAAACCTAAACCTAAACCTAAAAATAAAAATAAACCTAAACCTAAAATAAATAAAATAAAATTAAACTAAAAATAAAATAAACATAAACCTAAACCTAAAAATATAAAAATTAATAAACCTAAAAATAAGCTAAATAAATAAAAAAAATAAAAAATATAAAAAAAATTAAAATAAAAATAAAATAAACTAAAATAAATAAAAAATAATAAATAAATAAAAAACCTAAATATAACCTAACCTAAACCTAAATAAATAAATAAATAAAATAAAATAATAAATAAACCTAAACTAAAATAAAAAATATTAAAAAAATAAATAAAATAAATAAAATAAATAAAATAAACCTAAAAAAAAAATATAAATAAATAAATAAAACCTAAAATAAATAAATAAATAAAAACCTAAACCTAAATAAAATAAAAAAAAATAAATAAAACCTAAATAACCTAACCTAAACCTAAAATAAAATAAACTAAAATAAACCTAAAAATTAAAAAAATAAAATAAAATAAATAAAAAATAAATAAAATAAAAAAAATAAAATAAATAAAAATAAAATAAAAAAAAAATAAAAAAAAAATAAAAAAATAAAAATAAATAAAATAAAAACTAAAAACTTAAAAAAAAATAAACTAAAATAAAAAATCCTAAACTAAAATAAATAAACTTATAATAAATAAATTAAGCTAATTAAAAATAAAAAAAAGATAAATAAAAAATAATTACAAAATAAATTTAAATAAATAAAAAATAAACTAAATAAACTAAATAACCCTTAACCTACCGGTTTACTTAATTTTAAGAAAAACCTAAACACTAAGCTAACCCTAAACCCTAAACCTTAAAAGTAAAATAAAAAAAACTTAAACCTACATGTTTACTTAATTTAAAGATAAACCTAAACTAAAACCTGAACGTTAAATAGAAAATATATACCCTAAACCCTAAACCCTAACTAAAACTAAAAAATCCTAAGCCCTAAACCCTAAAATCAGAAGCCTAAAACCCTAAACCCTAAACCCTAAATCCTTACCTTAAAAAAACCTAAACCTAAACTAAATAAAACCTAAAAATAAAATAAATAAATAAACCTAAACCTAAATAAAAAAATAAAATAAAATAAAAACCTAAACTAAAACCTAATCCTAAACCTAAAAATAATTAATAACCTAAACTAAACTAAAAAAAAAATAATTATAACCTAAACTAAACTAAAACAAAAAATAAAATTAAGAATAAAACTAAAGAAAATAAAACTAAATGTAAAATAAAAAATAAATATACCTAAAAAATAAAATAAAACTAAATGAAACCAAAACCTAAGAAATCCTAAAAAATAAATAAAAAATTAAATAAACCTAAACCTAAACCTAAACCTAAAAAAAAACTAAAATAAAAAACCTAAATTAACAAATAAACCTAAAAAAAATAAATAAATAGACCTAAACCCTAAACCCTTGACTAAAACCTGAAACCTAAACCTAAAACTTAAATCCTAAACCCTAAACCCTAAACTAAAACCAAACTAAAACCCTAAAACCATAAACACTAAACCCTAAACCCTAAACTCTAAATCCTAAACCCTAAACCCTAAACCTAAAAAATAAACCATAAAATATAAATCCTAAACCCCAAACCCTAAACCATGAACTAACCGTAAACCTTAAACTAACGCTAAACCCTAACCTTGAAAAGTTGAAAACCTAAACCTAAGCAAAATAAAGCCTAAAAAAAAATTAATAAAAAATCTAAACCAAAATAAAATTAAAAACTAAACTAAAACCTAAAACCTAAACATAAAAAAGAAAAAAATAAAAATAAAACTAAACAAAATAAAATAAATAAAACCCAAACTAAACAAAAAAAAAATAAAATAAATAAAATTAAAAATAAGATTAAAATAAAATAAAACAAACCTAAAATTAAATAAAATAAAAACTAAATAAAAACCTAAACCTAAAAAAGACCTAAAAATAAATAAAAAATAAAACCTAAACCTTAAACTAAAAAAAACCTAAACCTAAAATAAAAATAAAATAAACCTAAACCTAATCTAAAAAAAATTAAACTAGAATAAATAAAACCTAAACCTAAACCTAAAATAAACTAAACCTAAACCTAAACCTAACCTAAATAAAATATAATAAATTAAAAATAAACCTAAACCTAAACTAAGAAATAAAACCTAAAAATAAACTTGAAATAAAAACCTAAAACCTAACCTTAAGAAAATAAAATAAAAACATCAACCTAAAAATAAAAAATAAAAGCTAAACCTAGAAAATAAAATAAAAAACCTAAACCTAAACCTAAAAAAAAAAAAATAAAACCTAAACCTAAAAAAGAAAATAAAATAAACTCAACTAAAATATAAACATAAACCTAAACCTAAACTAAAAAAAATAAACTAAAATAAAAAACCTAAACTAAAATAAATAAACCTAAAATAGATAAACTAAACTAAGTAAAAATAAAAATAAACATAAATAAAAAAATAAAATAAACTAAAATAAATAAACTAAATAAACTAAATAAATAAAAGAAGAAATGTTTTATATGAATTTGTTCCCTATTTAAAAGAAAAAATAGAAAAACACAAAACCCTAGACTAAAACTTAAACCCTAAACTAAAAACATAAACCTTAAACCCTAAACCCTAAACCCAAAAAAAAGCCTAAACCCTAAACACTAAACTCCAAACCCCAAACCCCAAATCCTAAACCATAAATCCTAAACCCTAAATTAACCCTAAACCCTAAAAAGCTATAAACCAAAATCTAAACTAAATAAAACCTAAAAATAAAATAAATAAAAAAATTTAAACAAAAATAAAATAATAAAATAAAAACATAAACTAAATCCTAAACTTAAATATAAACTTAAAAAGAAAATAAAATAAAAAATAAAAACTAATGTAACATAAAATAAATAAAAACCTAAACTAAACTTAAAAAAATAAAAAAACTTAAATAAAATCAAAACTAAGCCTAAAATAATAAAAAAATAAAACTAAAATAAAAATTAAAAACTAAGTAAAACCTAAACTTGAACAATAAACCTAAAATTAAATCCTAAACCCTAAACTAAATCAAAAACCTAAACCTAAAATAAAAATAAAATAAACCTGAACCTAAACTAAAATAAAAAAAACCTATACCTAAACCTAAAATAAACTAAACCTAAACCTAAATCTAAACTAAATAAAATAAAATAAATTAAAAATAAACTTAATCCTAAACTAAAAAATAAAACCTAAAATAAAAAAACTAAAACCTAAACCTAAAAAAAATAAAATTAAAACCTAAACTAAACACAAAAATAAAAAATAAAACAAAACTAAAAAATAAACCAAAACATAATCCTAAACCTAAACATAAAAAATAAACTAAAATACAAAACCTAAAATAAATAAACTAAATTAAATATAAATACACATAACCCTAAATCAAAATAAAAAATAAAATAAACTAAAATAAATAAAAAAATAAACTAAAAAAACCTAAACTGATGAGTTTACTTAATTTAAAAGATAATAAAAAATAAAAATACTAAAAAAACCTAACCCTAAATCCTAAACCCTATAACTAACCCTAAACTCTAAACTTAAAACCCTAAATCCTAAATCCTAAACCTACAACCCTAAACCCTAAATCCTAACCCTAAAATCCTAAGCCATAAACCCTAAACCCATAAACCATAAACTCAAAACCCTAAACCTTGATCCCTAAATCGTAAACACAAAAAAACCTACAACCCTAAATTATAAACACTAAACCCTAAAGCCTAAACCCCAAACCCTAAACCTTAAACCCTAAACTCCAAACCATAAAGTGTAAACCCCAAACCATGAAAACCTAAAAACCTTAACCTAAACTAAATAAAAAAGTAAAATTAAAAAAAATAAAAAACCTAAAGCTAATTAAAAATAAAATTAATAAAACCTAAATTAAACATAAAGGTAAACATAAACCTAAACATAAACCTAAACCTAAAAATAAAATAAAATAAAAAATATAAACAAAACCAAAATAAAATAAAGGAAAACCTAAACTAAACTAAATAAAATAAAAAACCTTAAAATAAAAAACAAAACGTAAAATAAAAATAAAATAATCCTAAAATAAAATAAAATAAAAACTAATTAAAAAACCTAAATCTAAAAAATAAACCTAAAAATAAATAAAAAATAAAATAAAAACCCTAAACTAAAAAAAATTTAAACCTAAAATAAATAAAATAAAATAAACCTAAACCTAAACCAAAATAAAGAAAACTTAAACCTAAACTTAGAATAAACTAAACCTAAACTCTAAACTAAATAAAATAAAATAAACTAAAAATAAACCTAAACCTAAACTTAAAAATAAAACCTAAAATAAAAACTATAAACCTAAACCTAAAAAAGTAAAATAATACATAAACCTAAACCTAAACATAAAATAAAATATAAAGCCTAATCCTAAAATAAGAAAAAAATATAACTAAATTAAAAAATAAACATAAACATAAACCTTAACCTAAAAAATGTACTAAAACAAATAAACCTAAAATAAATAAGCTAAACTAAATAAAAATAAAAGGTAAACCAAAATAAAAAACAAAATAAAATAAACTAAAATAAATAAACTAAATAAACTAAATAAAACTAAACCTATCAGTTTACTTAATTTAAAAAAAAACCCTAAACCCTAAACACTAAACCCTAAACCCTAAATCCTAAACCTTAAACCCTAAACCCTATAAACCCTAATCCCTAAACCTAAACCCTAAACCCTAAACCTAAAATCCTAAACCCTAAACCCTAAAAAACCCTAAACCCTAAGCTATCCCTAAACCTACAACCCTAAACCCTAAAAGCTTAAAACCCTTAGACCTAGACCTTAAAACCCTAAACCTTAAAACCCTAAACCCTTAACCTTAAACCCTAAACCCTAAAAACCCAAACCTAAATAAATAAAACCTAAAAATAAAATAAATAAATAAACCTAAACCTAAATAAAATATAAAAATAAAATAAAATAAAAACCTAAACTAAAACCTAAACCTAAACCTAAAAATAAAATGAAATAGAATAGAATATAATAATTAATAACCTAAACTAAACTAAAAAAATATAATAAACCTTAGAATAAATAACCTAAAGAAAATAAAAACTAAATGTAAAATAAAAATAAAATAAACCAAAAAAATAAAATAAAAATTAAATAAAAACATAAACCTAAAAAAACCTAAAAATAAATAAAAAATAAAACCTAAACCCTAAAGAAAAAAACCCTAAACCTAAAATAAAAATAAAATAAACAAAATAAAATAAACCTAAACCTAAACTAAAATAAATAAAACCTAACACTAAACCTAAAATAACTAAACCTAAACCTAAACCTAAACTAAATAAAATAAGTTAAACTAAAAATAAACCTAATCCTGAACTAAAAATTAAAATCTAAAAATAAACCAAAATTAAAAACCAAAACTCTAAACATAAAAAAAAATAAAATAAAAAACCTAAACATAAACCTAAAATAAAAGATAAAATCTAAACATAAAAAATAAAATAAAAATAAATCTCAACAAAATAAACCTAAACCTAAACCTAAACTTAAAAAAAAAACTAAAAGAAATATCCTAAATTAAATAAATAATCCTATAATAAATAAATTAAACTAATTAAAAATAAAAAATAAACATAAATAAAATTTAAAAATAAAAGAAACTAAAATAAATAAAAAATAAACTTAATAAATTAAATAACCCTAAACCTACCAGTTTACTACATTTTTTAAAAAAAACCCTAAACACTAAGCTAACCCTAAACCTTAAACCTTAGAGGTAAAATAAAAAAAACTTAAACCTACATGTTTAATTAATTTAAAAATAAACCTAAACTAAAACTTGAACCTTAAATCAAAAATCTATACCCTAAACCCTAAACCTTAAGCTAACCTTAAACCTACACCCGTAAACCCTAAAAACTAAAAACCCTAAGACCTAAACCCTAAAATCATAAACCCTAATACCCTAAACCCTAAACCCTAAACCCTAAACCTTAAAAATCTAAACCTAAACTAAATAAAACCTAAATATAAAATAAATAAAACCTAAACTTAAATAAAATAAAATAATAAAATAAAAACCTAAATAATGACCTAAACCTAAACCTAAAAATAAAATTAAATAAACTAAAATAAAATAATTAATAACCTAAACTAAACTAAAAAAACAAAATAAACATAAGAATAAAAAACCTAAAGAAAAAAAAAACAAAATGTTAAATAAAAATAAAATATACTTAAAAAAAATAAAAAAAACTAAATAAAAACCAAAACCTAAGAAAACCTAAAAATAAATAAAAAATAAAACCTAAACCCAAAAGAAAAAAAACCTAAACCTAAAATAAACTAAACTAAAATAAATAAAACCAAAGCCTAAACCTAAAATAAACCAAACCTAAACCTAAACCTAAACTAAATAAAATAAAATAAACCAAAAATAAACTTAATCCTAAACTAAAAAATAAAATCTTAAAATAATATTAAAATAAAAACATAAAATATAAACATAAAAAATAAAATAAAATCCTAAACCTAAACCTAAAAATAAAAAAATAAAATTTAAACCTAAAAAATAAAATAAAATAAATCTCAACTAGAAAAAAAAACCTAAATGCAAACCTAAACTTAAAAAAAATAAACTAAAATAAAAAAGCCTAAATTAAAATAAATAGACCTAAAATAAATAAATTATACTGAATAAAAATAAAAAGTAAACATAAGCAAAAATTTAAATTTAGTTAAACTAAAATAAATAAAAAATAAACTAAATAACCATAAACCTACTAATTTACTTAATTTTTTTTAAAAAAACCAAACCACAAGCTAACCCTAAACTCTTAACCCTAAACCTTAAAAGTAAATTGAAAAAAAACTTAAACCTACATGTTTACTTAATTTAAAAATAAACCTAAACTAAAACTTGAACTCAAATCAAAACCTATACACTAAATAAACCTAACCATAACCATAAGCCCTAAAAAACTAAAACCCTAAACCCTAAACCTAAACCCTAAACCCTAAAACCCTAAACCCAAACCTAACCCTAAACCCTAAATGCTAAAAACTTAAGCCTAAATTAAATAAAATATAAAAAATAAATAAAAAACCAAAACCAAAACAAAATAAAATAAAAACCTAAACTAAAACTTAAACCTACACTTAACAATAAAATTAAATAAACTAAAATAAAATAATTAATAACCTAAACTAAAGTAAAAAAGTAAAATAAACTGAAGAATAAAAAACCTAAAAAAATAAAAACTAAATGTAAAATAAAAATCAAATAAACCTGAAAAATTAAAATTAAAACTAAATAAAAATTTAAAACTAAAAAAACTTAAAAATACATAAAAATTAAAACTTAAACCCAAAAGAAAAAAAACCTAAACCTAAAATAAAAATAAAATAAACAAAATAAAATAAACCTGAACTTAAACAAAAATAAACTAAACTAAAATAAATAAAACCTAAGCCTAAACCTAAAATAAACTAAATCTAAAACTAAACCTAAACTAAATAAAATAAAATAAACCTAACCTAAACTAAAAAAATAAAATCTAAAAATTAACATAAAATCTAAACATAAAAAAATAAAATAAAAACCTAAACCTAAATATAAAATAAAACCTAAACCTAAAAAATAAAATAAAAATAAATCTAAACTAAAAAATAAACCTAAACCTAAACCTAAATCTTAAAAAAATAAACTAAAATAAAAAACCTAAACTAAAATTTATAAACCTAAAATTAATAAATTAAACTAAATAAAAATAAAAAAATAAACTTAAATAAAAATTAAAAATTAAATAAACTAAAATAAATAAAAAATAAATTAAATAACCCTAAACCTATCAGTTTACTTAATTTTTTTTTAAAAAAACCTAAACCCTAAGCTAACCCTAAACCTTAAAAGTAAACTAAAAAAATGTAAACCTACAGGTTTGCATAATTTAAAAATAAACCTAAACTAAAACCTGAACCTTAAATTGAAAACTTATACCCTAAACCCTATGCCTGAGATCCTAAAAAAATAAAAATATAAAAAATAAAAAAATAAATAACTAACCCATTACCCTAAACCTTTTCCTAAACCTAACCCTAAACCCTAAGCTTACAACCATAAATCCTAAATGCTAAACCCTAAAACCGTAAACCCTAAATCAAAAACCCTAAACCCTAAACCCTAAACCCTAAACCATGAAAATTAAATCCTAAACCCTAACCCTAAAACCTAAACCCTCAAACCTACAACCCTAAACCCCAAACCCTATACCCTAAACCCGTAACCCGTAACCCTAAACCTTAAACACTAAAAACCTAAACCTAAACTAAATAAAACATTAAAATAAAATAAACTAAAAAACCTATGGAACTGTGATGGAGGTTACTGTCATAGTGGTGGCCGAGGGAGAGATCATGGATATGATGGTGGATGCCACTGCTCGAGAGGCGGGGTGATTCTGGTGGGAAATGGAGAAACTGAAGAATGGCCAATCTAATCTGCTGCTTATGGAACTATGTCTTTACAATAAAAATGGTTCTAGTTATCTAGGTTTTTGATTTGCTTTATGCATGCTCTTTTTTGATCTATGTCATCGCTTGTGTCTTAGAGAACTTTCGGTGTTACTTAGTTGACAAAATTGAAAAGAAGAAATGTTGAATCTGAACTTATTCTTTGTTAAAAAAGTAAAACCCTAAACCCTAAACTAAAATTGAACCTAAACTAAAACCTAAACCCTAAACCTAAACCCTAAACCCTAAAAAAAAATAATAAAAAGGAAAAACCCTAACCTTAAACCATAAACCCTAAACTTAAGCCTAAAAAAAAAACCCTAAAACCCTAAACCCTAAACTTAAACCCCAAACCCTAAACCTAAACCTCAAACCCTAAAATGCTAAACCTAAAGCTTAAACCTTAAACCCTAAACCCTAAACCCTAAACCTTAACTCTAAACCTTAAACCCTAAAACCATAAACTCTAAACCCTAAACCCTAAACCCCAAACCCTAAACCCTAAAAACCTAAAAACCTAAACCTAAACTAAATAAAACCTAATAATAAAATAAATAAAAAACTTAAAACTAAATAAAATAAAATAAATAAAATAAACTTAAAACCTAAACTAAAACCAAAACCTAAACCTAAATAGAAAAGAAAATAAAATAAATGCAAAAACTACAATAAAATAAAATAAATAAAAACCTAAACTAAACTAAAAAATATAATAAACCTTAGAATAAACATAAATAAAATACAAAATAAACGTAAAATAAATAAAAAAATAAAATAAACCTTAAATAAAAGCTTAAACCTAAAAAAATAAACCTAAAAACTAAAATATGTTAAACTTAAATAAATAAAACCTAAACCTAAACCTAAACTAAATAAAATAAAAGAAACTAAAAATAAACCTAAACCTAAACTAGAAAGTAAAGCCTTAAAATAAACCTAAAATAAAATCGTAAAACCTAAACATAAAAAAATAAAATATAAACCTAAACATAAACCTAAAAATAAAAGTATAACCTAAACCTAAAAGATAAAATAAAAATAAAACTCAACAAAAAAATAAACCTAAACCTAAACCTAAAAGATAAAGTGAAATAAAAACCCTAAACTAAAAATAAATAAAATAAATGAAATATAAAAAAAAAACTTAAATAAAAATAAAAAATAAAATTAACAAAATAAATGAAAAATAAACTAAATAAACATAAACCTACAAGTTTACTTATTATTTTTTTAAAAAAAACCTAAACCCTAAATCTTAAACCCTAAACCCTAAATAGTAGGCATACAATGCTAAATCTACAAACCTAAACCCTAAACCCTAAACCCCAAACCCTAAAAACCCCTAAACCCTATACCCTAAACCTTAAATCCTAATCCTAAACCCTAAACCCTAAACCCTAAAAGCATAAACCCTAAAAGCCTAAAACCTAAACCTTAAATCGTGATTGACCTAATTTTTATGAGAGGTAATTTTAAAGAGGTCAGCAAGGAGTTTGCAAAATATGAAATTGGTGCTCCTGCCCATGTTGGTCTTGTTGAACTTATTATTGTTATGGTTCCTCCAGGTAGCACTGGTTTGGATCCTTCACATACTTCTTTCTTCTAGGTTTTGTTGAAATTATCACCTCGATTGAGAAGATTAAAAAAGGTGATAAGGTGGGATCCTCAAAGGCTGCTCTCCTCGCTAAGCTAGGGACTAGGTGATTCTCATATGGCCTTGTCATCTAGTTTGTGTATGATGATGGATCGGTGTAAGGTGCTTGACCTCACTAAAGATGATCTCATCGAGAAGTTTTCCTAGCCCTTTTAATGATCACTTCTCTTTCGCTGGCCCTCTCTTATCCCACCCTTGCTACATCATCCCATATGTTCATCAATGACTACAAGATGGTTCTAACCATCATGATTGCCACTAATTACACATACCCATGGGCTGAGATGGTTTAGGAGTATTTGAAGGATACTAGTAAATTTGATGTGGCTGCTACGCATGATGCTTCTACTACTCCTACTACTACTACTATTCTAGCTGTTGTAGTGAAAGAGTAGAAGGAAGACTCTACTGACCAATCTGATGATGATATGAGTTTTAGCTTGTTTGACAAAGCTCTGTTGTCCATCTATAAAATCAATTTTTATTGTCTCTGGGAATTAAATCATTTCATGAAATACAATTTTTTATCAATTTTAAATTGCATTTTATTTTATCCTATTTTATTAGTAATTAAAGGATAATGTCTTATTTGATTTGGTAATTTCTTGTTTATTATAGAATCATTTGAGTTATAAAAATCCTAAACCCCAAACCCTAAACCCTAAACTTTAAACCTAAACCTTAAACCCTAAACCCTAAATCCCAAACCCTAAACCTAAACCTAAAGTAACTAAATAAAATTAAAAATAAACCTAAACCATAAAATCTAATAAACCCAAACCTAAACCTAAACCTGAACCCTAAGAATGGGCATAACCTTGATGACAGGAACATCATTATGAACTAGGCTCAGTCTAGATTTGGCGGTGGAGTCAAAGGTGGAGGCTATATCGCAGGTCGGTGGGGATCCGGAGGTGTGGATATGGAGGTGGTGATCGAGCATGGTTATGGAGTAATGAGGAGCGATGGAGGTTACAGGCATGATGGTGGTGAAGGGTGAGATCGGGGATATGATGGTGGATCCTGCTACTCGAGAGGCTGAGGTGGTTTTGATGGGAATTTGAGAAACTGAAGAATGATCGATTTAATTTTTTGCTTATGGAACAGTGTCTTTACAGTAGAGATGGTTCCAGTTATCTTGAGTTTTTGATTTTCTCTGTGTGTGCTAATTTTTTATTTATGTCATGGCTAATGTCTTAGAAAACTTGGTGTGTTACTTTGTTGATCAAATTGAAAAGAAGAAATGTTGAATATGAATTTGATCTCTATTAAAAAAAACTAAAAACCCTAAACCCTAAAATAAAACCTAAACCCTAAACCTAAATCCTTAATCATAAACCCTAAACCCTAGAAATAAAAAAAATAAAAATATAGAAAAATTAAAATAAAACCCTAACAAATCAAACCTTAAAAAACCTAAACCCTAAACCTTAAGCCCTAAACCTACAGCCCTAAACCCTAAACCCTAAAGCATAAAAACCTAAAACCCAAACCCAAAACTATAAACCTAAAACCCTAAACCCAAAACCCAAAATGATAAAACCTAAACCCTCAAAACCCTATACCTTAAAGCCTAAATACTAAACCCTGAACCCTAAACATAATTAATTAAATCACGGGGTAGATTTTTAGGTGTTTAATAACCTAAAGGACTTTAATGAAATTAAGGTTAGTCTACATGTGTGGGAAAACCATAAGAGTGATTAATTAAGTCCCTTAATCTAACTAATAATCATGAGCTAATTGAATTAGGCCCCTTTATTTCTTAGGTTTAGGGTTTATGGTTTATGGTTTAGGTTTTGTGTGGGTTTAGGGTTTAAGGTTTGATTTGGGGTTTGTGGTTTGGGTTTTTTAGGTTAGGTTTAGGGTTGTAGGGTTTAGGGTTTAGGGTTTTAAGGTTTAGGGTTTTTGGGGTTTAGGGTTTAGTTTAAAGGTTAGGATTTACGATTTAAGGTTTTAGGGTTTAGGATTTTTGAGTTTAGGTTTTAGGGTTTAGGATTTAAAGTTTAGGGTTTTAGTTAGTTTAAGGTCTAGGTTAGTTTAGGGTAGTCAACATTTCTTCTTTTTGATTTCATCATCTAAGTACCAGACCAAGTTTTCTAAGATACAAATGATGATAGATAAAAAATGACCACATATAAAGCAAATCAAAAACCCTAGATAACTAGAACCATCTCTACTATAAAGACACAGTTCCCTAAGCAGCAGATTAGATCGATCGTTCTTCAGTTTCTCTAATTTCCATCAGAACCACCCTTACATCTCGAGTAGCGAGATCTACCATCATATTTTTGATCTATCCTTCCACCACCACAATGGATGTAACCTCTATCTCTTCTCTCACTTTTGTAACCACCACCTCCATATCCACCAGCACCTCCTGATCCACTAGCACATTTAGTACAGTTAGGGTTTAGGGTTTTTTGGTTAGGGTTTAGGGTTTAGTATTTAGACTTTAGGGTTTAGGATTTTTAAGATTTAGGGTTTGGGGTTTAGGGATAGCTTATGATTTAGGTTGGTTTTAGGTTTAGTAGTTTAGTTTTGTGGGTTTTGGGGTTTAGGGTTTAGTTTGTGGGTTTAGGGTTTAGGGTGGTTTAGGGTGGCTAGGGTTTAGGATTAGGGATTGGGGTTATTAGGTTAGGGTTTAGGGTTTAAGGAGGGTTTAGGGTAGGGTTTGGATTTAGGATTTAGGGTTTAGCTTAGGTTTTTTTTATTTTTTTAAAGGTTTTTTCTAAATTAAGTAAATGAGCAGGTTTAGGTTTATTTTGTTTATTTAATTCATTTTTATTTATTTTAGTTTATTTTACTTTTTATTTTTTATATAGGTCCATTTTATTTTATCAATTTATTTTATTTTATTTTAGGTTTATTTATATTATTTAGGTTTTATTTATTTTTAGTTTAGGTTTAGGTTTTAGTTTATTTTTTAGTTTAGTTTATTTTATTTTATTTCATAGGTTTAGGTTTATTTATTTAGCTCAGGGCCTTCATCATTTGTAGTCAGGTCTTTAGGTTTAGGCCCAGTTTAGGCTTAGTTGGCCCAGGCCCAGGCCTGGGCTCAGTGGCCCAGGTCAAGGTTAAGTTTAGTTTAGGGTCAGAGGTCAGGGTCATGAGTGGGTTTGGGAGTTTAGGGCTCAGTTTAGTTTAGGGTTTAGTTTAAGGTTAAGGCCCAGGATTAGGGTGGTTTAAAAAATTATGGTGGTGGGAGGAGAATTTAGAGAGGATTTTTTAGTGTGGGGTGGGGATGCAGTTTGTGGGAGTTTAGTGTTTATGGTTTAGGGTGGGGTCAGGGTTTAGAGCTTAGTGTTTATGGTTTATCATTTAGAGGGTTTAGGGTTTAGGTTTAGGTTTAGGGTAAGTTCTAGTAGGTTTAGGTGGTTATTTTTAAGAGAGAACAAATTCATATTAAATATTTCTTCTTTGATTTAACCAACCAAGCACGCCTAAGACACAAGTGAAGATATAGATAAAAAATGAGCACGCATTGAGCAAATCAAAAACCCATAAATAACTAGAACTATCTCTACTGTAAAGAAATAGTTCCACAAGCAGCATATCGGATCAGCCGATTATCAATTTCTCCAGTTCCCATCAGAACCACCACCACCTCTCAAGAAGGGGGATCTGCCATAATATCCCTAATCTATCCCTCCGTGACCAGCATGACTGTAACCTCCATCACTCCTCGCCTCCACCAATCGCTCTTACCACCACCTCCATATCCACTAGCATCCCACCACCGCAAAAATTTCCACCTCTCCCTCCATGATCTAGATCTTGAGCTGGTGAATGTTACCATGGTTCTTCATTATTAGGAGTTGTTAGGTTTAGGTTTATATTTATTTAGTTTTAGGTTTAGGTGAAAAGTTTAGGTGGGTTTTAGTGGTTTAAGTGGGTTAGGTTTATGGAGAAGGAGGTTAGGGAGGTTAGGAGTTAGGTTTAGGGTTTAGGTTTAGTGGGTGGTGGTTTTAGAGGGCCTCTTTAGGAGTTTAGGTTTAGGGTTTAGGGCCCAGGTTTGGTGGCCCAGGGCCCAGGTGGCGGGGTTTAGCCCAGGTGTGGTTTAGGTTTGGGGTTGTTAGGGTCACTCAGGGCTCAGGTCAGTTTAGGGTAGGGCCCAGGGTCTGGGGTCTAGATCAGGTTTCAGGGCTCAGGATAGTCTGGCCTGGGTTTGTGGGTGGGGTGGTCAGGCCTGGAAGTCAGTTTAGGATTTTATTTATTTATTTTATTTTGAAAAAAGCAAACCAGTAGGTAGGTTTCTTTAGTTTATTAGTTTATTTTTATTTATTTAGTTTATTTTATTTTATATTTATATTTAGTGAAATTTATTTTATTTAGTTTATTTATTTATTGGTCTATTTATTTTAGATTTTTTTATTTATTATTTTTTTTTTAGGTTTTATTTATAGTTTAATTTTATTTTTTTATTTTATTTTTAGGTTTAGGATCTATTTTTTTTTTTAGGTATAGTTTACATTTTTCTTTAAGTTGAGGTTTTTCATTTTTATTTTAGGTTAATTTTTTGTTTTTATTTTTTAGTTTAGGTTTAGGTTTATTTTTAGTTTATTTTATTTTTTTTAGTTTATGTTTAAGTTTAGGTTTTATTTATTTTAGTTTAGGTTTAGGTTCATTTTATTTTTATTTTAGGTTAATATTTTTTTTAGTTTATGGTTTAGGTTTAAGTTTTTTTATAATTTTTAGGTTGATTTTTTAGGTTTAGGTGTTTATTTAGTTTTTATTTTATTTTATTTTAAGTTTATTTTATTTTTATTTTAGGTATAGTTTTTATTTTATTTACGTTTTTTCTTTTTTTATTTAGTTCAGGTTTTTATTTATTATATTGTAATTATGTTTTTATTTATTATTTATTTTGGTTTTAAGTTTAAGTTTAGGTTTTAGTTTAAGTTTTTATTTTATTTTATTTTATTTATTTTATTATTATTTAGGTTTTTTTATTTATTTATTTCTAGTTTTTATTTTGTTTTGGTTTAGGATTTTAGCTTTTTAGGGTTTAGGTTTAGGGTTTATGGTTAATTTAGGGTTTAGGGTTTTAGGGTTTATCATTTAGGATTTAGGGTTTATGGTTTCAATGGTTTAGGGTTTAGGGTTTAGGTTTAGGGTTCATGTTTTAGTTCAAGGTTTAGGGTTTTTGGTCTTTTTCTTTAAAAAAGAAAGCAAATTCAGATTCAACATTCTTTTTTTTTTTAATTTCATTAACCAAGTAACACACCAAGTTTTCTATGACATAAGCAAAAACATATATAAAAAATGAGCATACATAGAGCATATCGAAGACCTTAGATAACTAGAACTGTCTCTACTATAAAGACACATTTCAATAAGCAATAAATCGGATCCATCGTTCTTCAATTTCTGAAGTTCCCATTAGTAACACCCCAGCCTTTTGATTTGAGGGATCTTCCATCATATCCCCGGTCAAGCCCTCCGCCACAACCACGACTATAATCTTCATCGCTCCTCCTACCTCCATAACCACCACTAGTTTGACAACCATCTCCAGATCCCCCACAACCACTGGGATAACCACCGCCTATGCCTTCACCTCCACTGTCAGATTTAGACTGAGCCTGGTTGATGGTGATGTTCCTACTGTCAAGGTTCTGCCCATCCTTATGGTTTAGGTTTAGGATTAGGTTTATTAGGTTTTAGGGTTTAGGTTTCTTTTTTAATTTATTTAGTTACTTTAGGTTTTGGTTTAGGGTTTAGGTTTTATGATTTAGGCTTTTTAGGTTTTAGGGTTTAAGGTTTAGGGTTTAGGGTTTAGTGTTTTAAGTTTAAGGTTTAGGGTTTAGGGTCTAGAATTTAGGGTTTAGGGTTTAGGGTTTGGGTTTAGGGTTTAGGGTTTAGGGTTTTAGGTTTAGGGTTTTAGTGTTTAGGATTATTTAGGGCTTAGAGTTTAGGGTTTAGGGTTTAGAGTTAGCTTAAGGTTTAGGGTAGCTTAAGGTTTAGGGTTTATGGCATATCATTTATGGTTTCTTGGGGTTTAGGGTTTATAGTTTTGGGTTTTAGGGTTTAGGGTTTAAAGTTTTGGGTTTCTTAGGGTTTAGGGTTTATGTTTTAGGGTTTAGGGTTTTAGGGTTGTAGGTTTAGGGTTGAGGGTTTAGAGTTTAGGATTTAGGGTTTAGGATTTAGGGTTTAGAGTTTAGGGCTTTTAGGGTTTAAGGTTTAGAGTTTAGTGTTTTTGTTTTATTTTAAAAAAATTAGTAATGTAGTATGTTAAAGTTTATTTAGTTTATTTAGTTTATTTTATTTATTTTAGTTTATTTTATTTATTTTATTTATTTTATTTATTTATTTTATTTATTCATTTTAGTTTAGTTTTTTTTGTTTTAGTTTATTTTTAGGTTTAGGTTTTGGTTTTATTTTATTTTATTTTATCTTTTATGTTATGGTTTAATATTTTATTTTTTTAGGTTATTATTTTAGGTTTTTTTTAGGTTTGATATCTTAGATTAGGCTTAGGTTTATTTTTAGTTGATGTTATTTTATTTAGTTTAGGTTTAGATTCAAGTTTAGTTTATTTTAGGTTTAAGTTTAGGTTTTATTTATTTTAGTTTAGGTTATTTTAGTTTAGGTTTAGGTTTATTTTATTTTTATTTTAGGTTTAAGTTTTTTATTTATTTTGGGTTTAGGTGTTAATTTATTTATTTTATTTATTTATTTTTTTTGATTTTATTTTTTTATATTTTTATGGTTTATTTTATTTTATTTAATGTTTAGTTTTATTTTATTTAGGTTTTATTTACTTATGTTTTTAGTTTAGGTTCTTCTTTCTTTTATTTTAGATTTAGGTTCAGGTTTAGGTTTAGGTTTTAGTTCAGGTTTTTATTTTATTTTATTTTATTTTCTTATTTAGGTTTAGCTTTTTGGGTTTAGGGTTTAGGGTTTAGTGTATGGTTAAGGGTTTGGGGGCCCAGGTTTTAGGGTTAGGGTTTAGGGTTTTAGGGTTTGGGGTTTGGTTGGCTCAGTTTTGGGCTCAGATCTGGGTGGTTTCAGTTTATTGGGGTGGCTTAGTGGTTAGTTTGGTTTAGGGTTTAGGGTTTGGGGTTTTAGGGTTTAGTTTAGGGTTTAGGGTTTAGGGTTTGGGGTTTTATTTAGAGTTTAGAATTTAGGGTTGATTTGGTTTAATTTATTTTATTTTATTTTATGTTTTTTATTTTTTTATTTTAAGTTGATTTTCATTTTTTATGTTAAGTATATTTTTATTTTTATTTTATTTTTAGGTTTTGGTTTATTTTTAGTTTATTTTTCGTTTATTTTATTATTTTTAGTTTTAGTTTAGGTTTAGGTTTAGTTTATTTTAGGTTTAGGTTTTATTTATTTTAGTTTAGGTCTAGGTTCATTTTATAGTTATTTTAGGTGAATTTTTTTTTTAGTTTAAGGTTTAGGCTTAAGTATTTATTAATTATTATGTTTTATTTTTAGGTTTATTTTTTAGGTTTAGGTGTTTATTTAGTTTTTCTTTTATTTTATTTTTATTTTAGGTATAGTTGTTATTCTATTTAGGTTTTTTCATTTTTGGTTTAGTTTAGGTTTTTATTTATTTTATTGTAATTATGTTTTTATTTTTTGTATTTTGTTTTTAAGTTTAGGTTTAGGTTTTTATTTTATTTATTTATTTTATTTTATTATTATTTAGGTTTATTTATTTATTTTATTTCTAGTTTTTATTTTGTTTTGGTTTCAGTTTTTAGCTTTTTAGGGTTTAGGTTTAGGGTTTATAGATAATTTAGTGTTTAGGGTTTATGGTTTAGGGTTTAGGGTTTAGTATTTAGGATTTAGGGTTTAAGGTTTCAAGGGTTTAGGGTTTAGGGTTTAGGGTTTAGGTTTTAGGTTTAGGGTTCAAATTTTAGTTCAGGGTTAATGGTTTTTGGTCTTTTTTTTCAAAAAAAAAGAAAACAAATTCAGATTCAACATTCTTCCTTTTTATTTCATTAACCAAGTAACACACCAAGTTTTCTACGACACAAGCGAAAACATAGATAAAAAATGAGCATGCATAGAGCATACCAAAAAGCTTAGATAACTAGAATAGTCTCTACT
This sequence comes from Cymbidium sinense, assembly GCA_021442155.1. Classification (NCBI taxonomy): domain Eukaryota; kingdom Viridiplantae; phylum Streptophyta; class Magnoliopsida; order Asparagales; family Orchidaceae; genus Cymbidium; species Cymbidium sinense. The sequence continues at coordinate 23,476 of JAKCPB010001200.1, read as the reverse complement.
GTAAAGACACAATTCGATAAGCAATAGATTAGATCCATTGTTCTTCAATTTCTCAAGTTCCCATTAGTACCACCTCGGCCTCTCGATTTGCGGGATCTACCATCATATCCCTGATCTCGCCCTCCACCACCACCATGGCTATAATATCCGTCACTCCTCCTGCCTCCATAACCACCACTAGTCCGAGGACCACCTCCAGATCCCACACCACCACTAGGATAACCGTTTCCTACGCCTTCACCTCCACTGTCAGATCTAGACTGAGCCTATTTGACTATGATGTTCCTACTGTCAAGATTATGCCCATTCTTAGGGTTAAGGTTTAGGATTAGGTTTATTAAGTTTTAGGGTTTAGGTTTCTATTTAAATTTATTTATTTAATTTAAGTTTAGGTTTAGGGTTTAGGGTTTAAGCTTAGGGTTTAGGTTTAGGGTTTAGGTTTTATGATTTAGGGTTTTTAGGTTTTAGGGTTTAGGGTTTAGGGTTTAAGGTTTTAAGTTTAAGCTTTAGGGTTTTTTTTTAGGGAAACCCCATATAGGGGGAATTTTATTGCCACAAAAAGAGGGTTACAAGGTCCTTAACAGCGGATAAACTCCATAACTACCGCTCAAAGAGCTACAATCAGCCTAGAGAGTAAATACCCTATCTAAGTACAACCAAAAGAAAAATAGAAGAGTAAGGAAAGCAAAAGATACAAATTGAATAACATAGATAAGCCAATGAATAGATCTAGGCCAAAGCCCTTCAGGATGAGAGAATGCATGACACTAGAAAGCAAACCTGCAAGATAACAATTGAAATGCACCAGCAAAATTATAAAAAGATAGAAATTAGAGCAGTTAAAGTAATACAGATAAAATGAAAATTGAAAAAAACATAAACTGATAAGGATTATAAAGAAGTGCATGAGAGAAGGCTCAGGCTCAGTCACACCAAATTGGGGCAGATGCAAATATGAGCATCCAAACTTCAGCGGAAGGGTTACATCACAAGAGCTACTACTAAACCAATAAAAAGTGAAATCATCACAGCCATCATAACCAACAAACCTGTGGGAAGATACCAAACATTTGTTGAAAGTCTTTTGAGCCTTTGTACCTGCAAACCTAAACAAAGACATAAACACAATAGAAAGGATACAACAAAGTGCAGAATGGGAAAGGGGATCCCAAGCAGAATAAATATCATCAATATAGTCACCATGACATGAGAATCCCTACACATATGAAAATGAACCATCTTTGCCAGATCCACCTTATTTTTTACTAGAGCCAAGAGTTTAATTAGGCCAGCATGAAAACCCACTACAGGAAAATAGCAGAAAAGGCCAGGTAGAGGAAAGAATCAATATATATCCAGTTGAAAAGCCTGCTGAAATCCAACAAGGTAAATCAAATAGCATGTAATTAACTCCATCCTAAACATATGGGACATATATGAAACTTATAGTCTATACCCAAGAATATAGCAAAAAGGTACCCAATCGAATAAGCAATGCGATGTTAACAACCCCTTGTTAATAATCATTGCAGTTAATAACCAAGTGTAAAGCAAGACAAAGATAACCCAAACCCAAACAAGAAATGCAGAAGTCTAACAGAGCCATGCAGTTGCAGATTAGATGGACCAAAAGCCACAGGTAATAAGCTGCTCCCCACCACAAATAATTCCAAATAAGGACAATCAAAGAGACAACCCCAGTAGCAGCTTGTCGGGCATAAAACTTGATAATCCAGTTCAGCCAACATCCAAGACATCAAATAATAGCAAGCTGGCCATAAAACCACCCATTCAGAATAGACAGTGCATAAGATAATATCCAAGTAGGTAATAACATAATCACAGTAATCTGCACAAGTCTAACTAAAATAAAATGAAAAAAATAGCAGTAGACTAAATAGACCACAAACATCAGGTGATCAGCTACAGCCCAGTTGGAAACATCAAAAATAATTAGAAAAACAACTGCCAACAAACAACCAACAACCTCAAAGGCAACCTGCTGGACATAAGACCCAAAAATCCAACAGCCAACAATTAAAACAACAATACAATCCAGTAAAAAAGAGAGGTACAACATAGATACAAAAGGGGTTCAAAAGAGAGACATCATTGAAATCCTTCAAAACAAAGAAGAGCAGGCTTGCAGCTAAACCAACATCCTCAATAAAGCGACGGAAAGAAATCATTAAGTAAGTCCAATCCGGAGACAATAATAATAAGGTATTGCAGCTTTCTTACAGGGAAGGAGAGGTTAGCAAAAGCAATCAGAAAAATAGCCCCAAAAGTAGCCTGATGGACATGAGAGACAACCCTAGTAGTACTTCGGGCATAAAACGATAATCCACCAACAACCAAGACAAGAAATAATAGCAAGCTAGCCATAAAAACCACCCATTCGAATACAAGTGCATAAGTTAATTTCCAAGTAGGTAATAGCATAATCACGTGGATCCGGACAAGTCTAACTGAATCAAGATGGAAAAAATAGTAGCAGTTTAGATAGACCACAAATAGGTGATGATCAACTGCAGCCCGGTTGCAAAAAATAAAAGCAATCCAAAAAACAAAAGTCAACAACCTCAAAAGTAGCCTACTGGACATAAGATCCAAAAATCCAATAGCCAACAATTAAAATAGCAAAACAATTTTTGCACCCAACATAAGATAAGACAATAAAAAATAGTGGTACAACATAGACACAAAAGGGGTTCAAAAGGGAGCCATCATTTAAATCCATCAAGACAATAAAGACCAGGCTTGCAGCTAAACTAACATCCTCAGTAAAAGCAGACTAGAAAGAAATCATTAAGTAAGTCCAATCCTGTAAAAAGACAATAATAATAATAAGGGTATGGCAGTTTCTCTCCTTATAGGTTGGTAAGGTGAGGTTAACAAAAGCAATCAGAAAAATAGCCCCAAAAGTAGCCTGCTGGACATAAGACCCAAAAATCCAACTCCCAATAATTAAAACAATAAAACATTTATAGCACCCACCATAAGATAATCCAATAAAAAATAGTGGTACAACATAGAGTCGAAAGTGGTTCAAAGGAAAGCCATCTTTGAAATCCTTCTAGACACAGAAAAGCAGACCAACAGCTAAGCCCACTGCATCAGTAAAAATAGGCTAGAAGGAAATCAAGAAGTAATTCCAATCCTGCAAAGAAGAAGTTATAGTACCAAGGGTAATGCAGTTTCTCTCCATACAGGTTATGGAGGTGAGGTTAGGGAGCATAAGAGGGCCACATCCATATTAAAGGGAGAAAAAATAGATAAATTAGGACATGTCATGAAGCTATACAAAAATATAGCCATTAAACATTGATACAACAAAGTCTTGAGCCCCAGAATAGATTTCTAGAAAAAGATAAAGAGACAGAATACAGCTTAGGGTTTAGGGTTTAGGGTTTAGGGTTTAGGGTTTAAGCTTAGGGTTTAAGGTTTAGGGTTTAGGTTTTATGATTTAGGGTTTTTAGGTTTTAGGGTATAGGGTTTAGGGTTTTAAGTTTAAGGCTTAGGGTTTTTATTTTTAGGGAAACCCCATATAGGGGGAATTTTATTACCACAAAAAGAGGGTTACAAGGTCCTTGACAGCGGATAAACTCCACAACTACTGCTCAAAGAGCCACAATCAGCCTAGAGAGTAAATACCCTATCTAAGTACAACCAAAAGCAAAATAAAATAGTAAGGAAAGTAAAAGATACAAATTTAATAACATAGATAAGCCAATGAATAGATCTAAGCCAGATTATAAAGAAGTGTGTGAGAAGGCCGCTCACCACACCAAATTATGGCGATGCAAATATGAGCATCAAACATCGTGGAAGGTTACATCACAAGAGCTACTACTAAACCAAAAAGGAGTGAAATCATCACAACCATCATAGCCAACAAACCCGTGGGAAGATACCCTAAACCTTAAAATGTTAAAATCCTAAACCTAAACTAAATAAAATATTAAAAAATTAAATAAAAAGCTTAAACCAAAATATAATAAAATAAAAACTTAAACTAAAACCTAAACCTAAACTTAAACCTAAAAAGAAAATAAAATAAAAAATAAAACTAAACTAGAAAAATAATAAATAATAACCTAAACTAAACTAGAAATTAAAAAACATGAATAAAATAAAAATTAGACATAAAATAAAAATAAAATAAACATAAAATAAAATAAAATAAAACTAAATAAAAACTTAAATGTAAAGAATAAACCTAAAAAAACCTAAAAATAAATAAACAATAAAACCTAAACCCCAGCCTAAATAAAATTTCTAAACCTAAAATAAAAATAAAATAAACCTAAACCTAAACTAAAATAAACTATACTAAATTAAATAAAACATAAACCTAAACCTAAATCTAAACCCTAAATAAAATAAAATAAACTAAAAAAAAAATTAAAACCTAAAAATAAACTTAAAATGAAAACCTAATACCTAAACCTATAAAAATAATATAAAAATCTAAAACTAAACCTAATAATAAGAAACTAAAACCTAAACCTAAAAACTAAATTAAAAATAAAACTAAACAAAAAATAAACCTAAATCTAAAAAAATAAACTAAAATAAATAAACCTATAATAAATAAACTAAACTAAATAAAAAATAAAGTAAAGTAAAATAAATAAAAAATAAACTAGATAAACTAAATAAACCTATACCTACCATCTTACTTAATATAAAAAAGATTAAAAAAATAAAATAAAATAAAATAACCTCGAACCCTAAACCCTGATCCCTAAAAGCCTAAGCCAAAACCCTAAACCCTAAACCCTAAACCCTAAATCCTAAAACCTATAACCCTAAACCCTAAAACCCAAACCCTAAATTCTAAACCTTGAACCCTAAACCCAAAACTCTAAACTAGCCCTAAACCTTAAACTAACCCTAAACCCTAAGAATGGGTAGAACCTTGACAGCAAGAACATCACTGACAACTAGGCTCAGTCTAGATCTAGCGATGTAGGCAAAGGCGGTGACAATGCTTATCACAGTGGTGGTGGGGGATCTGGTGGTGGTAGTGATGGTGATGGAGGCAGTAGGAGTAACGGAAGTTACAGCCATGGTGGAGGCGGAGGGGGAGATCAGGGATATCATGGAGGATTTCGCTATTTGAGAGGCGGGGTTGGTTCTGATGGGAAATGGAGAAACTGAAGAATGACCGATCCAATGTGATACTTATGGAACTGTGTCTTTATAGTAGAAAGAGTTCTACTTATCTAGGGATTTTGATTTGCTCTATGGGTGCTCATTTTTTATCTATATCATTGCTTATGTCTTAGAAAACTTGGGGTGTTACTTGGTTAATGAAATCGAAAAGTATAATTATTAAAATAGAATTTGTTCTCTGTTAAAAAAAAACTTTAAACCCTAAACTAAAACTTAAACATTAAACTTAAAACCTAAACCTAAAACCATAAACCCAAAACCCAAAACCCAAAACCCCAAACTCTAAACCCTAAACCCTAAACTAACCTTAAACCCTAAACCCTAAACCCTAAAAACCTAAAAACCTAAATCTAAACTAAATAAAACATAAAAATAAAATAAATAAATGAACCTAAACCAAAATAAAATAAAATAAAAATATAAACTAAAATTGAAACCTAAACCTAAATCTAAAAAGAAAATAAAATAAAAAATATAAACTAAATTAAAATAAAATAAATAAAAACCTAAACTAAATTAAAAAATTAAAAAAACTAAATAAAAGAAAAGCTAAACCTAACATAAAAATAAAATTAAACCTCAAATGAAATAAAATTAAAACTAAATAAAAACTTAAACCTAAAAAATAAACCTAGAAATAAATAAAAAATTAAAACCAAAACCCTAAGCTAAAAAAAACCTAAGCCTAAAATAAAAATAAATTAAACAAAATAAAATAAACATATACCAAACTATAATAAACTAAATTAAAATAAATAAACCTTAAACCTAAACCCAAAATAAACTAAACCTAAACCTAAAATTAAACTAAATAAAATAAAATAAACTAAAAATAAACTTAAACCTAAACTAAAAAATAAAACCTAAAATAAACCTAAAATAAAAACCTAAAACCTAAACCTAAAAATAAAAAATAAAACCTAAACTTAAAATATAAAATAAAATAAAATTCAACTAAAAAATAAACCTAAACCTAAAAAATAAACCAAAAAAAACCTAAACCAAAATAAATAAACTAAACTAAAAAAATAAAAATTAGAATAAACTCAAATAAATAAAAAATAAACTCTATAACCTTAAACCTACTAGTCTACTTAATTTAAAAAAAAACTTAAACCCTAAATTCTAAACCCTAAATTTTAAATCCTAAGCACTAAAACTAACCCTAAACCCTAAACCCTAAACACTAAACCCTAAAACTCTAAAACCAAAACCTTAAACCCTAAACTCTAAACCCTAAACCCTAAACTCTAAACCCTAAACCCCAATCCCTAAAATATTAAACCCTAAACCCTAAACTCTAAACCCTAAAATCCTAAACCCTAAACTCTTAACTCTAAACCTTTAACCCAAAACCGTAAAACTTAATCACAATCCTGAAACCCCAAACCCTAAGTCCTCAACTAACCCTAAATTAACCCTAAACCCTAAGAATGGAAAGAACCTTGATGGAAGGAACATCACCATCAACTAGGCTCAGTCTAGATCTGATAGTGGAGGTGAAGGCGGTGGTAGCTATTATCACAGTGGTGGTGGGGGATATGGAGGTGCTGGTGGATATGGAGGTGGTGGTCGGAACAATGGTGGTTATGGAGGCAAAAGGAGTGATGAAGGTTACAACCGTGGTGGTGGCGAGGGAGAGATCGGGGATATGATGGAGGATCCCACAATTCAAGAGGCAGGGGTGGTTCTAATGGGTACTAGAGAAACTGAGGAACAACCAATCCGATTTGCTTCTTACGGAACAGTGTCTTTATAGTAAAGATGGTTCTACTTATCTAGTTTTTCTAATTTGCTCTATGGGTGCTCATTTTTTTCTATGCCATTGCTTGTGTCCAAGAAAACTTGCTGTGCTACTTGGTTGATGAAATCGAAAAGAAGAAATGTTGAATATGAATTTGTCCTCTATTCAAAAAAGAACCTTAAACCCTAAACCATAATTTAAATTTAAACCCTAAACCTTAAACCTTAAACCCTAAACCCTAAACACCCTAAAGCTTAAAGCTTAAACCCTAAACCCTAAACCCTAAACCCTAAACCCTAAATCTTAAACCGTAAAACCCTAAACTCTAAACCCTAAACCCTAAACCCTAATACCATAAACCCTAAACCCTAAAACATACAACCCTAAACCCTAAGCCATGAACTTAAAACCCTAAACCCTAAACCCTAAACTTTAAAATAACCTTTAACCATAACTCTAAACCCTAAATCTTAAATAAAGATGTCATTAAGAGTAGATCTAAAGAATGACCTAATCCTAACAGAATTATGGTAGCTAAAGAATATGTCTTTAAGAGACTTTTCGTTGACTATTAGAGATTTGAATACCCTAAACCATAACCTTAAATCATATTATGATACCATATATTATAGTATATTGTAGCATTATATATTTAAGCATGTATTGATGTGTTTTTGGATGTTATAAGACGTTTTGAAATGTTTTAGTATATTATGGTATTGTGCCCTATAGTCTATATTAATATAAATCATAAAAAATTGATTTACTAAATCAGATGACAAAATTTGTTAAATTTGAAGTGGGAATTAGGTTGTAGTTCCAAAGCTATGCTATGTTACTTGTAGTCTAAAAAGTAAGATTTTATGTTCAAAATAAATAGTATATGTTGTCGCACATTATAACATCATATATCATAACATATTATTCTATGCATTTTAAATTCTTTTAGTATTTTATAATCATGCAGTTGAGCCTACACTAGCATTATTTATAAAAATGTTGATTTAGACTTTAAAATGGTGGAATTTGGCCAAATTCATAATAGGTAGAGCATGGAATCATAATATATTATTTAAATTTAAAATATGTAAGTGATATGACTAAAAAATATAGTTTTTTATTATTTAGACTAATTTTATGATTTTTTATCTTAAGCAATGCCTTGTGATGTGATATGCAATATAATATAACATAATATGTTATAGTGTATTATAATACATGATGCCATAACATAGTATAGCATCATGCATTATAACATACTATTGTGTATTACTACTTGTGTTTAGCATATTTTAGTTTATTATAGTGTGATGTAGTAGAGTTTGTACTGGTATGATTTAGGGAACATCATTCGGGTGTGCTATGGTGTGTCATTTAATCAGAAGAATGGAATTTTTCATCCAAAAGAAATGTTCAATTTTCAACCAAAATTTATATTTTTTTGTTTAAACTTATTCATTTTAAGGTGTAATGTAAGATAATATGTTATATGAAATCATATTAATATATATTGTACATAACAATATACCTTCACATATATATGAATGTGGTGGTGTGTTACTAAATGTTATTATACATTTTAGTATGTTTTACTTTTGTTATAATACGTTGGGTCAAAACTCACAAAAATGTTAATTTGAAAGTTGACATGGAAGAATTTGGCTAAATTCATGTCACACACCAAGAAGCAGCACCAAAATTATGCTATTTTGTACCATTTCTAATAGAAACATAATAGCTTTACATCTAAAATGAACATTAATTATATTTTGAGAAAATTTTATTATTTGTTAATTTTAAGTGATTTTACTGAGGTGTAATGTAAGACAATATATTATATTATGGCAAATTATAACATAACATCATATATTATAATATAATATAGTGTGTTAATTCACACTATAATATGTTTAGCATGATATTGTATAGTTAGTTTGAGCTTGTACCATCACAAATCATAAAATGTTGATTATAATGTTAAGATGATGTAATTTGAACAAATACAATGTTAGGATTTTGGTTGAAGTATTACAGGTGTGCATAAGAGAATAAATAAGATTTAATGAGAATTTCATGTCAAGGACATGGAGGGAGATCTTCTAGGGGATCACACATGCATTGGGCACAACATGTGAGGGGTCTATGTCGAGGGCATAGAAGAAGAAAATCTGGGGATAAGGTTTGAATTCAATTTGATCATATGATTTATGGAAAGAAGATCCACTGGGGATAAGAATCTATAATCCTCTAGGGATTAAGATTGAATCAATTTAATTTGTTTTATTTTAATTGATGTTGAGCCAAATCTGCTAGATATATGGGCTTGAGTCTGTTGGGGATCGGGTATATGAACCTTTCACTAGGGAAGCATGTTCAAACTATCCACTGGGGATTGGGATTTGAGTTTGACTTCATATATTTGATTGGGAATGTATCCGCTTGGGATAAGAATTTGGTTGGATTTCTTTCATTTAGACTCTACTAGGGGAGTCAGTTTAATTTGGCTCTACTGGAGAGGTTGGTTTTGAATTTGATTTGTTTGCTTGACTTGTTTATATAAGATTTGGGGCTCCACTAGGGAGAAGGCTGTAATTTAACTCCACTAAGGAAAGTTAGTTTTGGTTTAATTTAATTTGAATTAATGTATGGACACTGTCAGTGTATGATGTACCCACTGATAAGGGCTATATCAACCTTGACCTACCTCAAGTTTACAAATCCAAAGGGATAGTCTACCAGTTGCAGGGTAGACCTAGCCAACCTAAGGGGTAGCCTTTCGGTGTACAACAATTGTGCTAAGAATAAGGCGTAGCAGACTTACATCTTCCAAAGTGAGAAACAACCACTGAGGTTACTTGTTGGATGCATAATAAATTGAACCTGACCTAGGGCAACTATTGAGTGAATGTCACTGGGGACTTATGTCAACTCAAAAGCAGTATGGATTAATTTTATCTTGATTTCATGTGATTTGATATGGTTTGTTTGGCTTAGTTTGATTTCAAATTGTGGGCATATCCACTGGAGATGTGAGCTTGATCAAATTTGATATATTTAATTTATGGACCATGTTGATGTGCGATGGACCCACTGAGAAGGGGCTATATCGAACTTGTCCTATCTTAGATTTACAAATTCAAAGGAATAGTCAATTAGCCATGGGGTAGAGCTAGCCAACCTAAGGGGTTACCTTTCAATGTACAACGGTTATCTTAGAAAAAAGGCATAGCAAACTTACATCTTCTAAAGCAGAGAATAACTATTGGGGTGACCTATTGGTAGCACAACAAATCGAACTTGACTTAGGAGCGACTACTGAGTGAATGCCACTGGGGACTTATATCAACTCAAGAGTAGTCAGGTGATTCTTATAGGGAGTTTTGCTGACACTGCCCTAAAGATAGGATATCTGCTTTAAAAAAAGTACCGCTAGGGGTGTCCTCCTAATCCTCAAGTGAATATATATTTTGTTTATATGTTTGTGTGGACCATGTTGGTGTTCGAGGGACCACATTGAAAGGCGCTATGCCAGCCTTAACCTGTCTCAAATTTACTGGACCAAAGCAGAATCTACACATCCACAGGATGGATTCTCCAACCAAAAGGGTGGTTACTAGGAATGGGAAATTGTCCAATTCGATAGTAACCCTGTAGTGTCTAAATGGGATCGCAAAGGATGTGATCCAAATATAGTGCCCATAGGGGAGGTGCTACTAGGGGCATTATCCTGATCCCTGGAAAAGAAAGCCTATAGGTGTACGGTGGCCAACACAAGGAGAAATCATAGTAGACTTACATCAGCCATGAGTGGTGTATCCTAAAGTGCGAGAACCAAACAACCTAAGGTGTATCCATCAATATAGTGAGAACCAACCCACCTAAGGTGCTTGTCGGTGTGTAATGATCAATTTGGAAAGAAAGCATGTAGGTTTACAACTTTCTAAGAGAAATTGATCATCGGGATAGTCTATCATTGTCGGGATAGATTCTATCTGACCTAGAGCAACTACTAAGCGGGAGACCCAAGGAAGGACTGGACCCAGACTTGAAGTAGTCATGAGGGAAGGAGCCATTAGGGGACTTATCCTAAACCTCAAATATATTTGACCCAGTCAATGGATGAAGGCTAATCTGAGAAGATAGCATAGTAGACTCACATCCTCTTAAATGAAGATAACATGAGGTACCTTACCGACCACGTAGTAAGGCTTACCAAACTAACAAGGTGCTCGTTGGTGTGTAATGGCCAAGCAAAGAATGAAAGCGTAGCATACTGACATCCTCCAAAGCAAGAAGACCACTGGGGTGACACACTACTTGGGTAGCATCACCGACCTAGAGTATTTACAAGTGAGTGCTATCGGGGCGCATTATCTTAACTCGTGAGTAGCGAGATAAAAGATATGTGTTTGTTCTATATGTTTGTGTAGTTTATGTTTGTCATTGTAAGGGGTGGGATGCCGTTCCTTACAATACCCTAAACATATTATGGTGGATTCACAAACAAGAATACTTGCAACATGGAAGAGATTGAATTGAAAATGGATTTTTTATTGATGATAATTGTATTAAAATATTACTTATAATATTTATTTAATTAGAGCCTATTGGTTGGGAGAATTTGGTGCTCTCCCTTATGACTAATAAGCTGATAAGATCCTCCTTGGTATGGCTTCTCTATGGAAAAAGGGCCTTCCCAAGTGGGTTTAAACTTGGGTCCCATCTTACGATGGGTAACAATCAGTCTCCTTAGAACTAAAGTAAGCTCTCCTACCTGAAATGCACTAAGACAGACCAACTTGTTGTGAGCTTGATCATTTTAGCTTTGTAAAACTTGAGGTTTTGGCATGTGCTCAAGCGTGTCTCCATCAATCCTTTGAGCTCTTCTAACTACAACTTGGCATTCTGCTCTGTTGTGATCTGGCTACCCATAACTATCCTTAGTAATGGGAGTTAGAATTCTATTGGTAGAATGGCTGTGGACTCATACACTAAGAAGAAAGGGGTAGACTGAGTTGGAGTTCTATATGTGGTGTGACAGGCCCACAAGGCTTCAACTAACTGCTCATGCCACTATCGTTTGTTATTGTCAAGTATCTTCTTTAGTATTTTAATGAGAGTTTTATTGAAGGATTTTGCTAAGGTGTTTACCCTTAGGTAGTTGATGGTAGAATATCTCCAATATATGTTGTGTTTCTATGCAAAGTTATTGATCTCAGTGCTCTTGACTGGAGTACCAATATTAGATATAATTCATCGAGGCACTCTGAACCTATATATGATATGATACCTAAAAAACTGTAGCACATGTTGAACTATGACCTCTCTGAGTGAAATTGCTATCACCCATTTGGAAAAGTAGTCAGTAGTAGATAAGATGAACTGATGACCCTTGGAAGAATGAGGATCATTCAGACCCACTATGTTGGTACCACAACACTCGAATGGCCATGAGGCCAATGTAGGATGTAGAATGTTGGGTGGTTGGTGTAGGACCACACCGTGTATTTGACATTAGTGGCATTGCCTAGCCGTATCCATGCAATCTTTAATCATCAATGACCAGTAGTATCCTAGTCTCTTTATCTTGGCTTTCATCTTCAGATCGGATTGGTTGGCTCCACATAATCCTGAGTGTACCTCGGTCACAATCTTATGGGCTTTGTGCTTGTCTAAACAATGTAACAACATATAATTGAAAGATCTCGGTACAAGACACCATCCACAAGAGCGTAGGAAAGTGCTCTTTGCTTCATCTGATAGGCTTGGGACTTCTCTTGAGGTAGTTTGGCTTTATTTAGGTAATCCATGAATGGTTGCCTCCAATCTAACTCCTCATCCTTCTTAGAAATGGTAACCTCCCCTTCAAGAGAGTACTTTTTGATGAGTTCAATATCAATAAGAGATAAGACTTGTTTATTTTGGACCTTTATTGATATGGTGTCATCCTCTAGGCATGCCAACTCTTTGGCAAGCTTTGCTAAAGAATACGCTATAATGTTCTCTCCTCGAGGAATCTTATAAATGGTAACCTCTGGGATTTGAGCCAATAACTCCATAGTGTACTTGTTGTCTTGATGGAGCTTGGGCTTTATAACCTTATAAGACCCAGGGATTTGGCTGATAACTATATAAGAATCCCGTAACATGTTGATGTTCTGGATGCTTAGAGTAACGACTAACTCTAGACCGACAATAAGAGCCTCATATTCAACTTCATTGTTGGTGTAAGGATTGGACAGATGATATGAGAATCTCATCACATCACGGTCTGGAGTTAATAGAACTATTCCTACCCTTGACTTTCCTGGATTAATAGATTATGGTTCTTCTCCTCTTTGAGAAAAAGCTGCACCATCAAAGTTCATCACCCAGTGGTGAATGCTAGTATTCCCTAAGTTCATGATTTATTCATCGGAAAGAAGTCAGCAGGAAGTGAGTGTGCTGCTAAGAAATCCAGTAGCGCTTCTCCTTTCACTGCACGAAAGGGAATGAAGGTAATGTCAAATTGCGAGATGATCGTGGACCGTTGTACCAACTATCCGAATAGCGTTGGTCGTGTCATGAGATACTGTAGTGCATTCATCCTAGAGATTAAGTTCACCTTATAAGGAAGCATGTAGTATTGTAGCTTTTGGGATGCGAAGATTAAAGCTAGGCAATTCCTCTCAATGGTTGGATAATTAGCATTAGCAGGGATTAGAGGATGGCTGAGGTAGTAGGTTTCATTTTCCTTCCCTTTGTCATTGGCTTGGGCCAACAAAGCACCAAGGGAGTCATTTAACGTAGCAGTGTAAAGTATGAGTGGCTTGCCCAAGATAACGTTGCTAGAACTGGCGGCATCATCAGGTAATGCTTGATGTCTTCGAAGGCATGCTCATACTTGTCATCCCACTTGAACTTGGCATCCTATTTTACAAGTGCTTAGAATGGCTGACATCTTCCTATAGGTTGGATATAAAGCATCTTAGATATGCCAATCACCCTTGGAATGATTTGAGTTGAGTTAAACTTTAGGGGGTGGCATTTCTAATATCGCCTTGATCTTCTCCAAATTGATTTCGATTCCCTGGTGTCAGACAAAATCACAAGGAATTTTCTCTGAAGCTTCTCCGAATGCACACTTCAGGGGGGTTCATTTTAAGGTTAAATTATCTTAACTATTTAAAAATTACTCTTAAGTTAAAGAGATGGTCTTCCTTTTTTTCTACTTTTGACCATGAGTTCATCGGCATATCACTTGACTTAATGATGAATGAGTTCATCGAAGATTCGAGTCATAGCCCGCTGGTATGTAGCAGACATTTTAATGAAGGCATGACCTTATAGCAATAGATTACGATCGGGGTTCTAAAATCAATGTTTCTTTCATTTTTAGGGGTCATCTTTATTTGTTTATATCTAGATAAGCCATCCATAAAATAGAAGGTTGTATGAGCTGAGGCAATGTCCACCATCAACTCCGAGATTAGTAGTGGAAATTCATCTTTTAGACATGCCTTATTTAAATCTATAAAATCAGCGCATATGTGAATTTGGCCATTCTTTTTCCTAACTGGGATGATGCTAACTAACCAGGTAGGATATTTTTCTACCCAGATGAAGCCAACATCGATCAATTTTTTGGCTTCATAAATGACCTGTTGTTCTATGTCTAATCACATGCGTCTAGGAGCATACTTGATAAGTTAGCAGAACGCTCTATTGCTAGTTTATGGACCACTATATAAGGAGCCAATCTAGCCATCTCTTCATTACTCTATGCAAAGAAGTCTTTAAATTTAGTGAATAGCCTAACTAAGTCATTGGTTTCAATTTCATTCAACAAAGAACTGATGTATGTCGGGTTTGGATCTTCTTCAATTCTTAAGTTGATTTCCTTGAGCTCGTTGATGGTTTACGTGATCTCTTCTTCAAATTGTGGTGGTGCATCTTTGACTTCAAAATCATCTGGATCATCTGAAATTTCTAAGCATAACTCCTCATATGGGTTAATATGATTTCAAAAAAATATATCAAATTCCAAATGATTAATGAGGACTAAGTAGTAATCATCATCATTGACTGGACCCAATGTATTGAATCCTAGTACTGGTCTTGACTGAGAACTTTTGCATTTGTTCTTCCATATTATTTCGAAGTAGTCTGACTTGTGCTTTGGCCAAGTATGTGGGATTAACCCTTTCTTTGCTAAATTATGTTCACAAGCAAAGTATCAATCAAAAAGTAATTTTATTAAATCTTTATATGAATCATCCTCAAGTTCTAAATCAACTTCTTAGCAGGGATGATGCTCCCTAAAAGAACCTCTGAGTCTTCACACCTATGGATGACTTAGGGGCTTCCTTAACTACCAAACCATCAGCTTTTTGAGAGGGAAGTGGGGTTAGAGCTAAGATTCTCAAATGATGCCTAACAGTTTCACATATAGACTTGGACACACATATGCTTTGCTTTAGAGCCCGGTCTTCATCACTATCTGGCTCAAGTGTCACCTCCAAGGGAATCTACGAGAAGAGTCAGTGATAACCATATAAGACTCATCATATGAACTAGGTTATAAGTTTATATGGATAGCAAGTGTACTCCTTGTAGCTGGGACATATCTTCTATAAGGTGGCCAATAATGAGGTTTTTCACCCCTCGGACTGCCTCTGAACTAGCCTCTTCCTCTACCTACTGGAGGTCAAGTTGTCCTACCCATATGTATTTTAAATCTACCCAAATCAAATCCAATGCCAAATAATCATTCTCATTTCAAGTGGTCATTCCCATAAGTGGTCATTCCCTTGGTACTCCCTCCAATGGTCCACCTACCTAGACCTAACCTAACCTAAGGGGTGGTTTGATCGGCTATGACCCATGGGAGGTAAAACCTCACCTCCCCCCATTGACTCTCTTTCCACCTCCACACCTTCCCATCCAACTCACCTACTCCTCGCCACCTAGACTCCCTGAGATGGCCACTACTAGAAGCCAAATATGATCCCACCGACTGATCAAGATGAAAGGGGGTATACACCCCCTTATTTCCACTCAAACACACACGAAAATCATTGGGAGCCCTAGCTACCCAAGACAACCCGCTAGAGGCATTCCCCAAGTTCCCATCTATCATAAATTTCCTAACTTCCTATTTCTCCATCAAACTCAAATTAACTTTGCACGTTCTTCCCTAGGCCTGCTGAGTAAGAATGAATCATCTCCGAAGCTTCCCGAGCACCAAAGGTGAGACTTAGATCAAAGTCCAAATCATCAAAATCGATCCCAGGGCTCATTGAAGCTTCCCAGTTCGCCTCCTTGCCTGCATGCTTTCAAAACCAATCCTTAGGCAAAAATGGGTTGGAGCTTTTGAAGAAAACTTCCATCTCGTGATCTTCGGATCCAATCGATGTCGGGAGGGTGGGATCCTTTGGAGTTGATCCGAAGCTCGCAGTGAGCAATGGCGCACGACTCCATTCTCCCTCACTCGAAGATCGCACCAAAAGAGTTTAATGAAATTATGGTTAGTCCACATATGTGAAAAATATAAGAGTAATTAATTAAGTCCCTTAATTAACTATTAATCATGAGCCAATTTCATGCCCCTTTTATTTTCTAGATCATTGTAAGTTTATTTTCCATGCATATCATGTTAGATCATAATTATTTAGTTAATTACTTAAGGGTAATTAATTCATCTAATTAAAAGTTCAACTTACTTAATAAATAAAATCAACTTAATTACATTTCTTTAAATTAAATCAAATCACTAATGTGGGACTGGGTTTAAAACAAGTGATGATTTCTCTTCTCCTTTTTAAATCAAATCAAATCCAAAACTTAATTAATAAAGAAGCTTTGGTTTACTTTAAATAATCTTATTTGATATGATTGTCCTTAAGAACTAGTTTGGTTGAATGAATCACATGCTTATATTTGATTGTCCTCTTTCCATCATGTTAAATTTGGTATGTAATTTGAATTCATATATCCATGTTTTCAAAATCAAGTAAAATAAAATGGATTTCCTTTATGTAAGCTTGCATGTGTTGATTTAATTTAATATATGTGTGGTTATTATCACTATGAAATCTAAATGAATTTTTCGAAAGCTTATAAATGAAAAATAATGTGTTATGAAGCTAGTCATAAATACATAAGAAATGCATGTGCTTATAGCTTAAGTGTATGAAAGTTGAGTTTTGTTTCCTCTATTCATGTGTTGATTTAGATAAGATTGAATGGTAATGGGTATATAGTCTGACATCTGGAAACATGAGGCTTTAGTCAAAAGGTCATTTGATTACCTAGTTTGTGACATGGTTGATGAAATCGAAAAAAAGAAATGTTGAATCTAAATTTATTCTTTGTTAAATAAAAACCAAAAACCCTAAACCATAAACTAAAACCTAAACTCTAAACCTAAACCCTAAACCCTAAACCCTAAACCCAAACCCTAAAACCCTAAACCCTACACCCTAAACACTAAAACCTACAACCCTAAACCATAAAACCTAAACCCCAAACCCTAAACCCTAAAAACCCTAAACCATAAAGCCTAAACACTAAACACTAAACCTTAAACCTTAAAGCCTAAAAACATAAAACCTAAACCTAAACTAAATAAAACCTAAAATAAAATAAGATCCTAAACCTAAATAAAATTAAATAAAAAAAACATAAACTAAAACCTAAACCTAAACCTACACATAAAAATAAAATAAAATAGATAATACAAATTAAACATAAATAAAATAAATAAAAAACTAAACTAAACTAAAAAATAAAAATAACCTAAAAATAAAAAACCTAAACAAAATAAAAACAAAATGTAAAATAAAAATAAAATAAACCTAAAATAACATAAAAATAAAAACTAAAAAAAAACCTAAATCTAAAAAACAAACCTAAAAATAAATAAATAAAATAAAACCTAAACCCTAAACTAAAAAAAAAACAAACCTAAAATAAACAAAATAAAATAAACCTAAACCTAAACTAAAATAAACTAAACTAAAATAAATAAAACCTAAACCTAAAATAAACTAAACCTAAACCTAAACCCTAAACAAAATAAAATAAAATAAAATAAAATAAACCTAAAACAAATCTAAAAAATAAAACCTAAAAATAAACCTCAAATAACAAAAACCTAAACCTAAAAAAATAAAATAAAAACCTAAATCTAAAACTAAAAAATAAAACCTAAACCTAGAAAAAAAAAAACTAAACTAAAAAAAAATAAACATAAACCTAAACCTAAACCAAAAAAATAAACTAAAATAAAACCTAAACTAAATTAAACAAATTTATAATAAATAAACTAAACTAAATAAAAAAAATAAACCTAAATAAAACTTAAAAATAAAATAAACTAAAATAAATAAAATTTAAACTAAAATATATAAAAACTAAATAAACCTAAACCTACCTATTTACTTTAAAACCCTAAACAATAAACCCTAAACCCTAAAACCTAAAACTAACCTCCCTCAACCCTAATCCTACAACCCTAAATCCTAAACCTAAACCCTAACCCATAAATCCTAAAAGCTAGATCAAAACCATAAACCCTAAACCCATAATCCCTAAACCATAAACCCTAAAACCTAAACCTTAAACTAAACCTAAACCCTAAAACCCAAAAAAAACCAAAATCCAAAACTCTAAACTCAAACCCTAAACCCTAAACCCTAAACCTAAACCCTAAAAGACTAAAAATTTAAACCTCAACTAAAATTAAAAATAAAATAAGAAAAACTAAACTAAATTATAAAAAACTAAACTAAATCTAAACCTAAAAGGAAAATAAAATAAAAATTAGAAACTAAACTAAAATAAATAAATAAAACTTATAAAAAAAAAAAAAAAAAAAACATAAAATAAAACCTCTAAAAATAAAACCTAAACCATAAACTAAAAAAATATCTAAACCTAAAATAAAAATAAAACTAAACCTAAACTAAAAGAAACAAAACTAAAATAAATAAAACCTAAACCTAAACCTAAACCTATACCTGCACTAAATAAAATATAATAAACTAAAAATAAACCTAAACCTAAACTAAAAATTAAAACCTAAAAATAAACCTAAAATAAAAACCTAAAACCTAAACCTAAGACTTTAAAATAAAAACCTAAACCTAAACCTAAACCTAAAAATAAACTAAAATAAAAAACCTAAATTAAAATAAATAAACCTAAAATAAATAAACTAAACTAAATAAAAATAAAAAGAAACATAAATAAAAATAAAAAATAAACAAAACTTAAATAAATAAAAATAAACTAAATAAACTAAATAAACCTAAACCTACTAATTTACTTAATTAGAAAAAATCTCTAAACCCTAAACCCTAAACCTTAAAACTAACCCTGAACCCTAAACCTTAAACTAAAAAAAAAACCTAAACCTAAAATAAAAAAATAAAAAAAACCTAAACCTAAACTAAAATAAATAAAACCTAAACCTAAACCTAAACATAAAATAAACTAAACCTAAACCCTAAACTAAATAGAGTAAAATAAACTAAAAATAAAACTAAATCAAAACTAAAAAATAAAACCTAAAAATAAACGTCAAATAAAAACTTAAAACCTAAACCTAAGAAAATAAAATCAAAAACCTTAACTTATAAAAAATAAAAAATAAAGCCTGAACTTAAAAAATAATAATAAAACTAAACTAAAAAAAATATAAACCTAAATCTAAACCAAAAAAATTAACAAAAATAAAAAACATAAACAAAATTAAATAAACCTAAAATAAATAAACTAAACTAAATAATATAAAAATAAACCAAAATAAAAATAAAAAATAAACTAAAATAAAGAAAAAATATACTAAATAAACCTAAACCTACTAGTTTACTTAAATTAAAACCTAAACCCTAAATCCTAAATCCTAAACCCTAAACCCTAAACCTACACCCCTAAACGTACAACCCTAAACTGTTAACCCTAAACCATAAACCCTAAAAAACCCTAGACCCTAAACCATAAACCCTAAACCCTAAACCTTAACCCCTAAACCTTAAACCCCCCTAAAAAACCAAAACCTTAAACCCTAAACCCCAAACCCTAAACCCTAAACCCTAAAAGGCTAAAAACCTAAACCTAAACTAAATGAAACCTAAAAAAAAAATAAATGAAAACCTAAGCTAAAATATAATAGAAAAATAAAATAAAATAAAAAAATAAACTAAAACCTAAACCTAAAGCTGAACCTAAACTAAACCTGAAAAGAAAATATAATAAAAAATAAAAACTAAACTGAAATAAAATAAATAAAACCTAAATTAAACTAAAACCTAAATAAAAAAACTAAAAAATAAAAATAAAATAAACTAAAAAATAATAAAATAAAATAAAACTAAATAAAACCTAAACCTAAAAAATAAACTTAAAATGAAACCTAAAAAATAAATAAAAACAAACCTAAATTAAACTAAAAAAAAAAAATCTAAACCTAAAATAAAAAAAAATAAACTTAGACCTAAACTAAAATAAACTAATATAATTAAAACGTAAACCTAAACCTAAAGTAAACTAAACCTAAACCTAAACTTAAAATAAATAAAATAGAAATAAACTAAAAGTAAACCTCAAAATAAACCTAAAATTAAAACCTAAAACCTAAACCAAAAATAATAAAAGAAAAACCTAAACCTAAACCTAAAAATAAAAAATAAAACCTAAACCTTCAAAAGAAAACATAAACCTAAAAAATAAATTAAAAATAAAACTTAATTAAAAAATAAGCCTAACCTAAACCTAAACCTAACAAAAAAACTAAAATAAATAAACTTAAAGTAAATAAACAAAACTAAATAAAAATACGAAGTAAACTTAAATAGAAATTAAAAATAAAATAAATTATAATAAATAAAAAATACACTAATTAAACTAAATAAACCTAAATTGACTGGTTTACTTATTTTTTTTTAAATAAACCCTAAGCTAACCCTAAACCCTAAACCATAAACCCTAAACCCTAAACCCTAAAAACCTTAAACCGTAAAGCCTAAACACTAAACCCTAAACCCAAAACGCTAAACCCTAAAACCCTAAACCCTAAACCTTAAAAACCTAAAAACCTAAACTTAAACTAAATAAAACATAAAAGTAAAACATGTAAAAAATATAAACATAAATAAAATAAGAAAAAATAATAATATAAAAACATAAACTACAACCTAAAAATAAAATAAAATAAACAAATAAAAATAAACTCAAATAAAATAAATATAAACCTAAACTAAACTAAAAAATAAAACTATCCTAAGAATAAAAAAACTAAATAAATAAAAATTGAAGAATGGTTGACCTGATCAACTGCTTATGGAATTATGTTATTACAGTAGAGACGGCTCTAGTTATCTAGGGTTTTTGATGTGCTCTATGAGTGCTCATTTTTTGTCTATGTCGTCACTTGTGTCTTACAAAACATGGTGTGTTACTTGGTTGATGAAATCCAAAAGAAGAAATGTTGAATCTAAATTTGTTCTCTATTTAAAAAAAAATAAAAACCCTAAACGCTAAAATAAATCTTGAACCCTAAACCCAAAACCTAAACCCTAAACCTGAAATCCTAAACACTAAACTTACCCTAAACCCTAAACCCTAAAAAGCTAAAAACCTAAACCTAAACTAAATAAAACCAAAAAATAAAATAAATGAAAAAACCAAAACCAATAAAAATAAAATAAAATAAAATAATGAAAACATAAATTAAAACTTAAACTTAAACCTAAACTTAAAAAAATAAAAATTAAAAAATTAACTAAAATAAAATTAATAAAAACCTAAACTAAACTACAACAACAATAACAACAAGCCTTAATCCCACTAGGTGGGGTCAGCTACATGAATCCTTCGTCTCCATTGTGTCCTATTCTATGTCAAATTCTCATTTAAATCAAGTATACTAAAGTCATTTTTTGTACATCATAACTAAGTCTTTTTAGGTCTACCTCTACCATTCTTAACATAAGACAAATCTAATGCATCTACTCTCCTAATCAGGACATCGAACGGTCGATGCTTTATGTGGCCAAACCATCTAAGGCGACTCTCCCTAATCTTATCTACCACTGGAGTTACTCCAACTTTTTCCCGAATATACTCATTTTGCATTCTATCTCTAAGAGTAAAGCCACTCATCCGCCTAAGCATCCTCATCTCTGTAACACTTAACTTAGTCTTATGCTTCTCTTTTATTGGCCAACATTCTGCACCATAAGTCATTGTAGGTCTTGCCACCATCTTATAAAATTTTCCTTTAAGTTTAAGTGGAACTTTCTATCACATAATAGGATGCATTCCTCCACTTCAACCATCCAACTTGAATTCTACTAATAACATCTCCATCTATTTCACCATCATTTTGAACAATAGAGCCTAAATATCTGAAATGCTCACTCTTATTAAAGACTTGTTCACCTAATGTTACAACACTATCACTAAAACTTCTACAACTACAATTTCACTCCATATATTCAATTTTAGATCTACTTAAACAAATACCTTTAGACTCTATAGTTAACCTCCATAATTCAAGTTTCTGTTGGACTCCCTCTCTAGTCTTATCAACAAGAAGAATGTCATCACCAAAAAAATAAAAAACCTTAATATAATAAAAAGTAAACCTAAAATAAAAATAAAATAAACAAAATATAAAATAAAATAAAAATTAAATAAAAACTTAAACCTAAAAATTAAACCTAAAAATGTAAAAAAAATTGTAAATCCTAAACTAATATATATATATATATATATATATATATATATATATATATATATATATATATAATCCTAAAATAAAAATAAAATAAACCTAAAGCTAAAGTAAAAAAAAACCTAAACCTAAGCCAAAATAAACTAAACCTAAACCCAAACCTAAACTAAAATAAAATAAACTAAAATAAACCTAAACTTAAACTAAAAAATAAAACTTAAAATAAAAATCTAAAACTTAAACCTAAAAAAATAAAATAAAAACATAAACTTAACTCAAAAAGTAAAAATAAAACCAAAACCTAAATATTAAAATAAAAATAAAGCTAAACAAAAAAATAAAGCTAAACCTAAACTTAAAAAATAAACTAAAATAAATAACCCTAAAATAAATAAACTAAACTAAATAAAAATAATAATAAAATGAAATCAAAATAAAAAATAAACTAAAACAAATAAAAAATAAACTAAATAAAAATAAACCTACTAGTTTACTTCATTTAAAAAAACTAAAAAATTAAAAAAATTAAAAAAAATTAAAAAAACCCAAACCCTAAACCCTAAACCCTAAAACTAGCCCCAAACATTGAACTCTAAACCCTAAACCCTAAACCCTAAACCCTAAACCTTAAACCCTAAAACCCTAAACCCTAAACCCTAAACTATAAACCCTAAACCCTAAACCCTAAACTCTAAAAATTAAACCCTAAATCCAAACTCTAAACTAACCCTAAACCTTAAACCATAAACCCTAAACCCTAAACTAACCCTAAATCACTAGCTAACCCTAAACCCTAAAAGCACTAAACCCAAAAGCGTAAACACTAAACCCTAACC